>JAFBJU010001534.1:212886-244128 GCA_016785305.1 Colistium nudipinnis
AATTATAAATATATTTTTTTTTTTTTAACCCGCCCCCGGGGGGGGGGGGGGGGGGGGGGGGGGGGGGGGGGGGGGGGGGGGGGGGGGGGGGGGTTTAAAATCAATAGAACACACTGAGGTCTGTGGCAAATGAGGCGAAGGAGATTCATGCAGCAGTCGACTAAAATTAGATTTAAAAAAAAAAATGGAGATAGAAGTCAGTAGCTCCTGAGCATCTTCTGTCTGAGAATCCCTGACTGTGCAGACCCCCTCCTCCTCCCCCTTATTGGACGTTTCCCCCTCCGACCTTGAAAGGTCACACATTTTAACGCCCAACTCGTCTCCCACCGACTCTAATCTGAGCGTCAATGCGGCCTCGGCGCACCAATCTAACACGTGGATGGTAAACGCACATATGGCACACAAACACACACACACATAGCTACAGCATGATACACACACACACACACAGAATATACACAAATGGATCCCCTGACAATCCTTTCGACATATAGTGACCGGAACATGTGCCTGTCAGCGATTTCTGTCACACTGAGCTCCAGATTGTGACGGTGAACAGTTTGTGTGTCCTTTTTTTTTGACATGCACTGTTTCTCACACACTCACACACACACGCACGCACGCACGCACATACTCATCTTAAAGAGACACAACTATTCTACAAGTGAGGAGCGCACACACACAGGAAGTTACTCATTTATATACACAAGTCATCATGAATGAAAGCATCTAAAGTTATTATTATTCCTTAAAGATAGTTTCTATGTCTTTATCTATATGTATGTATGTATATATTCAAATACATGTGTAATATTTAGTACAAAAAATACACACCAACACACATCTACAGAAAATACCTACCTATCTGAGAGTGTAAACCCCATTTCAGTGACAACTAAAATATACGAAATATGAAGAGCATGAAACACATCCCACAACAACACAAAAACCCTGAAAAAACACACAGCGAATGTGTTCATGTGACAGTTAACACACGCCAGAGGCTCCCAACACTCTTACGCATGTCAACAACATGTTATTAGCGTGTTAACTTTGTGTAAAAGCAGCCGCATACCTGTAAGTTTGGAGAAATAATCACGAAACTGGCAACAAGGAAGAAAACCGCGTAATCACCACGGCTGTGGGCGGAGACCAAAGCAATCGATCTCCGGCTACTGGATCAAGACCACTGTAGATCACAGATCCACAGGTTTGCATCCTAAAGTACCCAATATGGAATTAAATATATACTATAAACATATTTTTAAACCTTTAACCACTTTTAACGATGATGTACATTTGCATACGTTTAATGAATTAATAAGGAATGTGCTATGTTGTTATCTTTAACGTGTCACATCCACAGACCTGAATAATCAATCAGTAATAAGACTCATGCACGAGTTTCTTTTCTGTGTTTTCTCAAGAAAGCTGGAACAATTACATGATTTTTTTCCCCACATAAAAGAAATGATAAACAAGATGTTGTGCAAAACCACATTCAATGCAACTACACAACAACACACGCACACACACACACACACACACACACACACAGTATAATGACCCTGTGTGAAGATCACCGTCTGTTTCTCACTGAAGTCAAACTCAGCCTGGAGGACTCAGGAAAACATGAAACAGCGGCGCTAATGACCAGTTCCACCATCGCGGCAACGTGCAATTACCATCATAATGATTGGCCGTTTATTTGCTTTCGCGGCAACGAGAAGGAGAATTTTGCTTTAATTAATCATTTGCTGGTGAGGAATTAATTGAAAGGACGCTGGCCAGCTGCGTGAGGTTCCACCTAGGTGCACGGAGGGCACAATTAAAAGATCATCGCCGGGGCTAAAATGTGAGCAGCTTTAAAATGAGAAAAATAGGGGGTGACACTGACAGACAAATGGAGGAGGTTTGCTTCAGAGTCTGTCGCTGTCTGCAGAACAGGAAGGCTTAATTATACTCCTTCAAACGCACACAAACGCGCACACTTGCATTTATATTGTCTATGGCCTCATTTGCATGAAAAAAACAGGTGTGTAGTGTGTGTGATTCGTGAATGACCTTCAGAAACACATCCACACAAAACTCCAGAGCTCGTTTTTCCTTTTAAACGTTTCACATGTTTTCATTTCACGGTGAGATTAAATCAAACCTTGAGCTTTACGACTCCAAATGCCAAATCACAAATAAAAATAAATAAAAACATGAATACTTCATGACAGTGGGGAAGATTAAGTCGAAGAAGGTAGGTAGAAGAATGAAAAAATAAATGGCTCGGAGAAAAAACAAAGCTGCGTTTGAAATGGTTTTGATTTGTGCCGGATTAGAACGGTCAGGGTGACTTTCATCACCCGGACGAGGCAGATCATTTTCCGCGGAAGCTTCAACCGATTCAGACAGGATTAAAACCACTGTCCACATTTATGAATGAGCAGATGTCCCCAGGTGATGTTTCCGCTGTGTTGACAGTGCTTTTTGTGCACACGCACACACAATATCAGGCTGCCAATATTCTCCTGAAAGAGGATTTGGGGCTTTTATTAACCTGCTGAACTCGGATTTTCTGCTCCAATTTCCACACAATGTTTCTTTAAATTATGATTTTGTTATGCTTTCCAGTTCATAAAGTGACGGTTGTATGAAATCTAAGGTTTTATTATTATCAATTCTAACCCCACACAACGGTCTGAACCCGACCCAAGACCAATGCAGTTCATCCGAGCGGCGTTATTCTGTCCCCGGCGCACACTTGTTACCGTGGTTACACAATGACGACAGACACTGTATCCACTCGGAAGCAAAACAACAGTGTGTGATGTTTGACACACAACAGGCCAAAAGGCGATGATTAATCTGCATGTAAACATGCAATGGTCATTTCTAGTCCAGGTCCAGGCCAAAATTCCCACCCGCCACTCAACAAATCTGGTGACAAACTCACTCAATTTCACCAAGGCTCAACACAGGAAGTGATTTTTTTGTCGCCGAGATCTTTCTCGAGCCTCATCAGCCCCCTTCATTGCTGTTAAATAGAGTCTGTGATTATTTCCCCGCGACCGGCATCGTATTCATATTTCACATTTTCCCTCCAGCACACACAGTGAGTTAAACTACTTCCCTGACACAACCCGGCCAGGAACACAAGAGACTTAAGATGTCGGTGGAAAGTCTTTATACTCACAGTCCGATAAATCAAAGACTGGGAAAGAATCCAGGAAAAAAAACTAAACAAAGAGAGCAAACTGGGGCCAAACACCGGAGGAGAAGAAGGAACGACAAACTGGCAACTGGGGAACAAACTAAACAGAAGATATGACAGAGATGTTTTTATTTTATTTTTATTTGTCCCCGCGGAGACGTTTTATAAATCAATAACATGGTTGCTGTTCAAATTAGGAGGCAAATAAATGCCTCTGGTCCTCCGTAATGTTTTCGGCTTTTTTAATTGCTTTGTCCCAGTAGATGTTTTCTATACTTGGTTGTTGAATCACCAGCAATTTGTTTGCTGTTGTCATATCTTTTTTTTTTTCCTACCCCAGTTTCAGAAGCATTTAAGATATAAAAAAAAAACAAATACAAGGAGTTTCTGGGTGCAGGTGAGCTAAACCTGCACACATTCTCCTTTTCATGTTAAACATATTAATTGGACCTATAGCTCCACATATGAATCCTGTGTGTACATATTTCACGTACTTTTGTACATTCACTCATTCCCTTCATTCCTTTTTATGTTTCTCGAATATATTTTTCTTTGGTTGCACCACCACGTCACCGAAAACTCCTTGGTCTGACAAATGACTTGGCGATACATTTGATTCTAAATCTGCGGAAATATTTCATGTTGCAGCTTTCGACACATTTTTCCTGAAATATAGCATGTGCAATTTTCCACCAACTCCGTCCTGTCTGTGCTCAGCGGCGGTGGAAAGTGAGCATCAATATTACAGGAGGCCGCCGCGGCTGCGTTGACCTCTGGCTGCGGATCACTGATTGCATCCAGTAAGTGCTGCAGAATGGCATATCACCGCGTGTCATGTGACGCAACCGGAATGGAAAAATAAACAAGGGATCCAATCGGAGTTTCATTTAAAGCAAACAAAAACAGCCAGATTGTGTCCACCTGAGAGAGAGAGAGAGAGAGAGAGAGAGAGGGGCGGTCAACAGGCCCAAACACGGAGGTAATAACCGGGCCGCCCCCCCGGAGGACTCCCCTCCGTCCTCCCATCCGCCGCGAGTAACCGGCGCACCCCTCGACTCTCTCGCCGGGGTCGCGTGTCACCCTCGCACACCGGCAGCCTCCGCGTTTATTACATGAGCAGCGGAAAAGAGAAAAAGAAAAGAAGTGGAGGTCTGGGAAAGTGGCCGGCACTGATTGGTTTGTTTTTTCACAGCCGGACCTGAGCTGAAACAGGATTATGCGCCTATCCAAAACAAATTCTATAAAACCCGCCGCTGTAATCCTTAAAAAGAGGACAACAAACACCCGAGGCCGCAGAGACCGGCACGCGGTGTACAAAGCTGACGGGATGTTTGGGAGTGGGGGAAAGAAAAAAAAGCTTTCTTCTTCATTTACATGTCTATCAAGTTTTGTTTTATTTTCTCCACTCAAGGTCAGACACCTTCCTGTGGGGAAACCAGCGGCGCCGAGTCCAGACTCTCCTCTGTGAACAAGCTGTCAGATTTAAAATTGGAGAACACGTCGTGCATTTTTTTTCTTCCATTTTTTGCTTTCAAATAAAAACCAGAAGAAATCCGACGTCCCACCAAGTCCAGTGTTTGGTGGAAGTCGATTTTTCTCATTTCTCAGTTTGACCTATAAAAACTCCTTTGCACATTCCTCGATGTAAAGTTCCACATATGCAGCCGTCGTCGTGCAATTTTTAATTTTTTTTTTCCAGCTTGGTTTATGGATCGCGACGAGGCCGCCTATCTGAGCAGCTTCAGATACAATCAGGGGAGTGCACTCAGCTTTTTATTTTATTTTTTTCCATTTTCTGCCTGACGATTTGTTGGAGGTTGGGGTAGCTGTCTGTGCACTCTACTCAGCATCAAATTAAGGTAAAAGTAAACGGGCTGGGGCACTGATTTAATTTGGACAGAAAACGCTGGAGCCACCTTCATTCAATTTCAAAAATCTCCCTGACCTCGGTTGGAAAACACAGCCTTCAATGTAATCTCACATTAGTGAACAGGACGACGGCAAAATGCTCGAGGTCAACAGAGAAACACAAAAAAAGTTTTGCAATCTATATATATAATATAGGTATTTTCAAAAGCATCAGGACAGAAGGTGGACAGAGGACAATTCCTTATGGGCAATGTCTACATTTGAAAATATGTTTCCGCAAACAACAACATCCAGGTCTCACAGTTGTCCTCCTCAACTATCCATAGAAGAAAAACAGCCTCGACATGATGTGCTTGTTAAAAAAAAGAAAGTGACACAACCACCACAATACAACACACACAACTTACTCGGTGCTGGAGGAAAAATATCCCAAATCCCCCAAAACCCCGGAGTCATAATCCAAACACACCGGGGACAGAGACGAACTGTGAGCCGAGCTGGGGAGGGGACAATTGGACAGAGGTGGAAATCATGCAGGTAATCCCAAGGGCGGGAAAAACACAGGAGGGCAGGAAGTAAAGTGACATACCATGAGAGGCAAACTACAAAATAAAACAGGAAACCAAAAGCCCGGAAGTCACAGCTGTTGGATTCCACATGGGGATCGTGTTTGTATGTGTACATATATATATATATACATATATGTGTGTGTGTATATATATATATATATAATCAGGACAATTGGACAGAGGTCAGAGGTGGAAATCATGCAGGTAATCCCAAGGGCGGGATAACACAGGAGGGCAATATATATATATATATACACTACATACATATATACACTATAAACCCTTCAGACGTGTACAGATTATTTTTGTGCAGTTCCCACATAATAAAAAAAAAATGTTCTCCTGCTGTTTCTCAGTGGAGCCTCCATGAGAAAAAAGAGAGATTCCTAATTAAAGAAAGCAGATGGTGTTGGTGGCAAATGGAAGCCATATCACTGCTGATTCATGGGAGTTGTGTGTGTTTTTTTTTTTTACACGCATGCACAAATATGAGACTAAGAGACACGACCCGAGTTCATTTTCCTCAGAGGTCCAAGCTTCTCAAAATTGGGAATTTTGGAACGTTGGAGTCTCAGGAAAAATAAAATCTCGCAGCCCGACGCATTTGGTAAATATTGGATGTGAGTCGTGGAGAAGCGTAGAGTAGAATGAAGCTGGATGTGAACACGGTTTCTGCTGTTTCACTCACACTAAGCTGCCCTTGGAAAGCTGAGCCAAGTTTAATGCAGCGGATGTGATTGGCTGCGAATCAAATCCGGTTTCACATGCGGAGAAAAAAAAAAAAAACTTTGGAAGAGATGAATTCTCCTTTTTTTTTTTTTGCAACAGCAGTCATGCAAGATTATATTATATTCCTACACAATGCACTTCATCCTGCACTCATAAATGGATACGTTTTATTACAAAAAAAAAAGGGGCATGAACGGAGAAGGTAAAAATTAAATGGCCTGGAGGGAATGAAGTGAGGCGTTCAGGGAGCGTGTGACGGATGGGAGTCAGCAGATTGCTGCAGCCGTGGCCCGATTCATCCTGGAATGTTGTGACATCTTTTTTTTTTTTTTTTTTTTAATGGCGTCTGTGTTTCCAGGAGAATCAGAGCTCACGCCGCCTGACACACACATATGTCTTTGTTGCGCAGGTGTGCGTCAACCGCTGTGGGGCTGAAATAGAGAGTTTTTTTTTTCACTGTCCAGGCAGGGACGGGTTAACGCGTAACACCGTGTCCACAAACTTCTACTGCTTCCTGGTCCGGCAAGAAGCGGCAACTCCGCAAATGAGCCTGTTGATGGCGTGGAGGAGGAAAATCGAATTATCTGCAGGGAGATGAGGTGGTGGGCCTCGGAGACGAGGGATATGCCTCATTGTTTTTGGTTCATTTTCTGAACATTAAGATTTTAATGATGGCAAAGTAATGAATCACCATGTTGGACGGAAAGAAACTTTTCTCACTCGGGTTATTTTCCACTTTCCATTATCACCTCGCCATTAGACGACTCTGTTCACGGCACATTTTTGAGATATTACAATATAAAGTGGAAAATCTGGTCGAAATCCAACTATAGGGCCTTATTTTTAAAAAGCGATGCTTTCGATACCATGAGTTTGAGGTCCCCATATTGCTGCATATTTGTGCAATAATAATAAGCGTTTAAGTTAAAGTGCCGCACATTGCGCGTAGGCGGGTTCACTTTGGACAGGTCATTAAAACATACCCCATTAATGATTTGGTTTAATTACTTAGGGATTTGAATTACAATGAACAATGTGTATGGTCTTTTTTTTAATTATCCAGGGAGGGGGAAAAAAAAATGTACATTAATTTAACCCATCAACGGAAACAGTACAGTGGATAAATCAAAAAACGCCTCTCTTTTCATACTCTAGACTGTATAAAAAAACAAATAAATTCTTTATATTTCCATATATGTCATTACAGGGTAAAATGTCAGATTTGGGATGGAAAGTCGCCGCCCACCTGAAAGTCTTTCAGCCGCAGCAGAATGTAGTGACCTTTGAGAAAAGTGTGAGGCTCGAAAATGATCCATGCTTCGCTCCGATGATTTATGCAAATGGGTTTTTTAAAAATCTCTGAATAATCAAATAAAAAATTGACCAGGAATGAACACTTGTTGGAAGAACACACGCGAGAAACCAAATCTGTCCCGTGGAATTATTCACATCTGACACCTGACGACTGGAATCTGCTGCAGCGAATCTCAGGGGAGGATTTGCGCTGACGAGGTGTTTGTGTTTATTTGAATGAATCCGATTCTGGAGACAAAATGGGATTTTGGGGACACAGGATAATTCTTTATATTACATTGAAATGTATGAGCTACATTTGTATTGCTAATGCATTTGAATGTGGAATTTGTGGCCTGGGCACCAGCTGGATTTTTGGTTTCAGGGTTTAAATCTACTGAGGGTCTCACATTTAGACACGAAGAGTCTCCAACAATCCTTGACTCAGATGAAATTTGAACCGACAAGAAAATGCAATCTTTCCAATTCACCACATAGTGTTAAAAACAGCTGTTATAACTGAGGTGTCGTTAAATGAATTTTTCATGCTGTCCAAACACAGACGCAGCTTGCCGTATATTTCACAACACAACTGCGATGAGGTTTGACAGCAGGAAGTTTCGTTTTTTTTTCCCGAATGAATGTAAAACACGAGCAGTAAAATGTCAGCGCTCAACAATCCTCAGTAACAGGCAGAAGTCCACATCATTATTTCATCCACACTATCTGAAAAGAGAATTTTATTTTTCCATTATCTGGGGAAACTTTGAAAGTGGAATTAAGTATTAATCATTTTTTTTTTTTTTTTAATTGGTGCCCTATATCTTTTATTCCTGGATTTATTTTGTCTGAAATGAAATCAATGAAAATCTGTGTTTTTACAGCTGGAATCAAATCCTGGCCCAGATTTGTATTTTATTTGTTTTTTTTTATATTTAAGAGCTACTTTTCAGATACTGAAACCCAGAAGTCTGTTAACACTGTGAAACTAACACGAGCCTGTTTTAATGACGAGAAAAGGAACAAAATGGGAAACAAAACCAACCAAAAAAAAATCATCTCCACCAAAAAGCCAAATCCAAGGAGCGTGACACGATTTCTCCGACATCCGCGTCTGTGTTCGCCGAGATAAACAACGCTAAGTACCGCCGCTGTCATTTATTGTCTTGAGCTAAAATATCCAACCATTCTGCTCCACTTCTAATTATAGAGCGCCCTTATGATAATAAAGTCAAATCTGGCTGAGATGGATTTTTTTTTTTTTTTTACAGTCTCCCGCATGAAACCAAAGGTCGTTCCCGGTCACTGGGTATGAAGATCTATTTGTGTGCCGGGGGTTTTTAAAGCCATTGTTCTCATTCAAGTTCAGAATTAATGGGCTTTATCTGTCGGCTTTTCTCTTCCCAATCATTTGTCAAGTCTCCAATTTGCTTTAAGTGCAGCTTTAAGAAAACTATTTTATCTATGTTCGTTTTTGTCGTTTTTTTTCTTTCTTTTTCTTCTTCCTCTAAGAGATTAAATGAAAGCAGAGCTGCTGTTCAAAACATTTTTAATCTAATTTCCGCCTCCTCTTCCCTTTACAATTCTCATTATTGTTGTATAATGCGTTTGAGATCGGGCTCCGCACCTTTCCCTCGGAAAAGCTCTTTACTCATTCAGAGAGGTGCCGCCTCGGCTTCCCACTTTCCCGCTGACTCAGCGAGGTGGCGCCTAATAACGCCGCTTCAATTTAGACCATTCTTCCCTCGGCGAGATGGAGTTCAAAGGGCGCTTAATGTCACCTGTCAATCAAACGGCCGCGGAAGGGGAGGCCCGACACCCATGCAGAAGAAAACCGGCAGGCGTTTCATTTCCTGTCTACCAAGACGTACGCCGGCGGAGACGACGGGTGATCTGTGTCCGTGGCTTCACGGCAAACTTTATTAAAATAGAAACACACAAACAAGTTGTGGCAGATTAGTGTGTGTAGTAAAAAAAAACATTTGAACAAGAGCAAAAAAAAAAAGTTATATACACCCCAAACAGAGGGCGGCGTTTTGAGCTAAATACCCATACATGTGACGTATGCTAATGTGAGGCTAACGCATCATCTCAATTGTGTGCGTTGCCATGGCAACCTTTAGCATGACACACAAAGTGTCATCAATAGTTGATGATGGGAATGGAGTTGTGTTCCCCTCGTCCATGAGTTCTGGGTTAAAAATAAAGCTTTTAAATCCATCCTGTGCCGTGGATTTCGACTCAACCTTGATTTTCATGCACTTTACACAAACACACAATCGCTGGAGGTCAAGGTCCTGCATTCCAAAAAGGGCTTGCTTTCAAGATGCTTTAAAGAACCACAGAGGAGGAATTTTAAAACAGCCCGATAGATTTGCACTTTACCAAAAGTGCAAATCTAAAAAAGAGACCGAGCGTGAATTTCCCCAAATATCCTGCAGGCCAAATCAAACTTCTGGCCAAATCTGTGGAAAAAAGATATTTTCTTTTAATTGGTTTTTTCATTATTATTATCCAAACCAGAAGCTTGGATGTTTTAAGCTGTTCACCTCTAATGTCTGTTTTCAGGGTGGATGGATCCCCAAATCAGTTCTGTGGTTCTGGGATGATTCACATTTTAAATCCACAGCCGTGTTGGAAAAACCACTCACGCTCCTCTGAAGATCATTGGAGAGACGCTATTAAAGTGTCGTATCCATTTCAGCATCAATACTCTCTGACTGACTAAAAACGCTGACGAATCTTCTCTTTATCATCTTCCAACAGTGAAAAAGCTTCATAACAATCTGGAATATATATATATATAAATTTGCTAATTTTCCAGTTTACATTCTATTTATTTATATTATATATTATATTATTTTATAAATGTATGATGATGTTGAAGAGCCTGAAATGCCAAATCCATGTCAGATAAGAATAAAAAAAAATACTACTGTGGGAAAAAACACAACACAACTACATTATTACGACTTCATCTGAAAACGCCTTTTTAAAAGTAACACTCGAGGGTTTTAGCTTCGTAATCCGGATTCTGACAAACACGTGAAAACACACATGACTCAAACATACATGTACTCTGGGCCTGTGTGTGTGTGTGTGTCTAACCAGGAAGCAGATTGTATAGCAGCAGTATAGACGAGGAAGGAGGAACAGCAACAACAATGAAATGTGTCGTGCGGATACACAAAGTGTGAAGCCTGTGTAGATAGACTCATGACAAACATTTTGTTGTATTGATAAAACTATAACTTTAGCAGCATATCGTTCATTTGAAAACACATCCGAGTATTGTGTGTGTGTGTGAATGTTGTTTTGAGGCAGATCTGAAGCTCCGAATCCCACGAGGTTCTTGAGAAAGTCAGACGGCGGCGGCAGAAAACTTGCAGACGGTACAAAAACAAAATCAGTCGAGCATCCAAAACAACACAGACATTATAGCATACACAAAAAGAAAAAAAGACGAACACTTCTTAGCTTCATTTTGCATTTCAGGGCCTTGGAAAAAGTCTTCCTGGCTTCAAACCGGCCTGAGACACAAATAACGCCAGAAAAAAGAAAAGACGGGAAAGAAAGAGGAGAAAAGAACAACGGAGTCGTACGTCAACCGGTTATTTACGATGATATCGCGCCCGATCACCGAAGCAAAGAGCTAAAAAGGCCGAGATTGAAGCTGAAGGGTTTTTCCCCCCCTCTGCGTGCGGCTCCATTTTTCTCTAATAGACATTCTATTATGCGAAGTATAGGATCTGCATTAACTGAGTCGCGCCTTTGTCTGGCCGCCTTGAGATCCATCATTCCTTTTTTTTTTCTTCCCCTTCTTGAGCGGATAAATCAGCGCAGCGTATAAATATGCATGAGTCCGGCTCAGAGTGCTTTTCAAGGTGTAACTCTTCCCGGTTGGGGTTGGCGCGCCCGCGCGGCCTGCCTCGCAAATCCTGGCGCGGCGCGTGGCAAAGTTGAGAGGTGACTCAAAGCCGCTGGACTCAAACCTCTTAGCATTTAGAGTAAGTTTTTTTTCAAGAATCCCCCAAGCATACTTTTCTCTCATTCACTCTCCAGATTGAAATATGAGGTGTCAAAACACGAACAATTACGGAAAAAATCATAAATTTGCCACCAATTTGGGAAAGGGGAATGAGGTTGTCAGCCGCCTGAGATGTATGCGTTTTCAATTTGGCGTTTCTTATACGCCTCGCCAGCTTCCTTAGCGCTGTACCGTTAAACTGCCAGTTCTCCTCGTGCTAATTGAACACCCCCCCCCCCCCCCCCCCCCCCCCCCCCCCCCCCCCTCGTGCTAATTGAACCCCCCCCCCCCCGCCCTCCCTGTTCTCGGCCCACCCCATCCCATCATGCATTGCTCATCTATCATTGTTTGCGGGGGAGCCACTGTGGTTGTCCTTTCCACTGACTTTGAGAGAGCACTTCATCTTATTTGTTTGTTCCCTGACACGGGCATGATGCACTCGACCGGGCCGGGGCCATTTAGAAGCTGGGTAGCGTTCAAGAACGGCCTCCTTTATCATCCCTGTGTTAGGCGGCGCGGCGGCGGGGGCGGCTTTGTAAAGGAGCCGCACTCCGCGGTCGTTTGTCATCGGGCAAACTAAAACTATTTACCATTGACATCTAATTTAGTTAATAGATAAGCTACAGACACCCAGCGCGCAGTGGCACAGACCTGCAATCTGTAACAGGATTCTCCGCGGATTCTTCCATCTTACAGATTTGAGCTTAGACCGCAGCCCTGATGGAGGGGGACATTAAATGTGCGGTTTTATCACGGGGGAGGCGGAACAATGACAGAGGTACGATCCTTACGTTATCTGGAGGAACAATAGACATGATAATAACCTGACCAAAAGGCCACACCCCCCACCGCGACCTCCAGTAGAAAACGTCAAGGATTCGAGGGCGTATGATCACTCAGCCCAATGCAAAATTAAAAGTACAGAACATAAAATGTAAGATGTAAAATATACAATGTAAAATTAGAGCTCGACTAATCACGTCTAAAATGTGATTTTTAGGGGGTTGTTAATAATATAAGAGGGTGAACTGATTAAAAAGTGGAAGGTGGAGTGTCATTGTCAACACGATTAAGTAGGATTCGCTTAAAACTAAAGAGCCGAAGCTATGAAGGAGTTTGGGACAAAGTGACCACTTACAGGAGGTTTGTGTCACTTTAGTGGAATCGTGCATGTTAGCCCAGAGTTAGCTGTTAGCTCCGATTGCCGCTCTGGATTTGGCAAAGGCCTTGAAAAGGTACCGATTTATGAAAAATCTCCTGGCCATAACTTTGTTTCCCTTCTGCCGGCTTACTTTGGTTTGAAATCCGCTAATGATCTGTCTGGAGAGCTGTGATTGGCCAGATTATTTTCTCCTCCAGGTCAGTGACGCTGCTGGAGAAAACTGTGCTGCAAATGTCAACACAGTGAACGATAGCAGCTAAACACGGTAATTACACATAATAACATTTATCCTGGTGGTAAACAGCTGTTTACCCTTCTCTCACCACTGGGCCGAGTTGGAGGGTAGGAATAGCTTTATTTTGATATTTTCATCCTATTCCGTGTTTTTCCTTTGGATTAAACCCGTCATTAGAGTGGAGGTAACTTGTCCTCTGCAGGTTCCCTTTGTCTGAACACGACACACAACAGGTGTTTAGTTTGTGTTTGACCACGGGACAAATCAGGTTGTTCAATGGAGCGTTGAGGCTCATTAAGTCGGAGAAAGGATCACGTGATCTTTAATGAAATTCACAGAGTGAGAGTCATTACGTACCACACGTGGGTGACGGGGTTTCCAGATGAATCCCTGGTCCCGAAAAAGGTCAAAGGTGAACGATGCTCATGAAGAAAATAGATAAACGGCCAGAGAGAAAATTCGAATGCTTCTATTGGTCAGAACAGTCACACGACAAGTGACGTCAGATGTCAGAAAGTGACCTTTGTTTGTGTCCCTGTCGCATGGAGACGTCAATCACGGTAATTACAGGTTGGAGCTAATCACAGATATTCAATCGGCTGGATCGATGAACTGCGTTATCTCCTCGTCCAGACCGCATTCCACAAGGTGAGGAGGTCCAGTTCCAACCGACCATGAAAACCACCACCTCCCCCACCTGCGTGTTAGCACTGGGTGAGCGAAATCCGATTCTGGTCTCTCGCCTCCAGGAGACGCCGCCGTGGAGGCGGAGCCAATTTAACCGGCGCTTTCTTTGGGGAGGTAAAGTCACTGACCTTGGGCGAAACTAGCTCCAGCCCGGGGGAGGGGGGCGGAGCTAACAGCCAGGAACTAACTTCAAGGGCGAGACGTACAAAGAACCTGAAAGTCAACAGGGAAACGTGGCCGTGGGTATCGGCAGCGTGTGGGACGTCCAACTGACCCAGCGTTGGATTATTTAGTCACAAACATGTCGTTTTGTGGCAGCACGGGCGATTAAAACTAAACTTAATATTTTCACCTTTTCACTATAAACCCACACACACTCCAAAAATATTGATTTATAAACCTTCCGCCACTTTATTGAGTAAAGGATGACAAAACGAAACGTTGAATGCAGATGGCGGCGATAGCGCAATGCGCGTCGTCAATAATTCAATTATAATAATAATAGAACCCAAACCCTGCCAATGAGAGTGGATGTGACCCTTTCCTCTGGTGTAAAGAAAACAGCATTTTATGCAGCGTTATTTAAAAGAGAGTTTTTTTTCTTTTCCCGCCGATATTCAGGATTTTATTGGTCATTTGAGAACAACTTCTGGGCGATAAACACGGAAATTGACTTTACGACGTGACATTGGCCATCTGAGCGCACCGTTAAGTTTTAGCTGTACCTCCGTTGCATACGATGGTGGCAGAAGGAGTTTGTCGGAGAAATAATGTATACCCTATACTATAAAAGAAAAAAAAATGCAGAAAAACAATTGTAGCACAAAAATAGACAACAGCAGCAGCAGACAAAAAAATAAAAATAAAAAGTCTAACAAAGGATTAAAAAAATACAATGAATAAATGTATTCATGTGAAATACTGATGCAGTCAGTATTTCTATCTGTCCTGAGTATTTTACTGGGAATAAACATCTAGTATATTGGTTGCTTGTATTTGGCAGTTTACTTTAATCATTTATCATAAATATAAAATAATGACCTCGTATGGTATCGGGACAGGGCCGAGAATTCACCCTCGTATTTCAACTAAATACATTGCATACGTTTACTTTAAATTCATTAAAAAAGTATTTTCTCCAAATATTCTGACAGGTCTGGACATACGTGGATGGAAACCGAAAGTCTAGAATTGATATCGCTCTAGATATGAGACAGATAAAAAAGGGCTTCATTTGAAGAGAAACTGTTCTCGGTGAAAATGGAATTCTCTTTTCCATCCACATGGAAACTTAACTCTCATTTCCCCTCGCTCTCTTCAAAGGTAAATCTACGAGCGGCGGCTGAGCTTTAAATCACACACACACACACACACACACATTGTCCAGGGTCTTTTGTCTGAGGGTGTCACTCAGGGGCTGATTTAAAGCGCTCTGTGATCTACGGTGTAATATCCACACGTGTGTGTTTCTGCCCTGCCATAAAAAGACATGAAATGCCGCTTCATGTCTAATGTCAACACGCCAGTCCCTCCGGCTCTGGGCGGGAAATCCGGTGCCATGGATTGAGAGAGAGAGAGAGAGAGAGGGAATAAAATGCACACAAGGTAGGTCAACAGGAGGTGGAGGGAGGGAGGGACGATAAAGCGCCGCTTTCGTGGTTAGTTTGGCCGAAGACAAACGGAGAGCGGAGCATGAAGGGATATCTCCGGCTCTCAGTGTGTGTGCGTGTGTGTGTGTTTGTGTCGTCGATTTTCAGAATCACGACTATGACTGAGTCTCTCCGCTGGATGCAACGCGACCAACCGCCAGGGGCTAAGCAGGAAGAAAGAGAAGTCTGGAGAGGCGGAGACTCACAAAAGAGTGTTGGAATCTCCAAAATATTGTGTCAAATAATCGCGTCACAAAACGGATCAAACGCACAACGCTGCATCCCAGCACGACAAATCCAAAGCGCCAGTTTTCAGTAGCTCTTTTCAAATCTTAATAAGTGAGTCTCTCTCTCCGTCTCAGGGCCTTTTCGTCTCGACGCTCTTTCCCTCTCAGAGCGAGCGTGAAGCTGGAGCGATAACGGCCGAGCCGCGTCATTAACCCGAGGAGACACGTTTCCAGGTAAATATGTGGCGTCGCGCTCCGGTGAGAAGCGCCTTCTCTTTTTCACATTTTCCAGGCCAGGGGTTCATTTTATCATCAGCGTGACTCCAGTGCATTCTGGGTTAGAGTGTACACGAGTCACACAATGATAGGAACGCA
Organism: Colistium nudipinnis; assembly: GCA_016785305.1. Lineage (NCBI taxonomy): Eukaryota > Metazoa > Chordata > Actinopteri > Pleuronectiformes > Rhombosoleidae > Colistium > Colistium nudipinnis. The sequence continues at coordinate 228,911 of JAFBJU010001534.1, forward strand.
GAGGGCACGGCTAGTCATGTCTAATAGGCCAATATCTATGTGCGGGCGGGCGTGTGTGTGTGTGCGTGTGTGTGTGTACAGTATGTATGTGTGTGTGTGCGTGTGTGTGTGCGTGTGACAAAAACGAAGGTCACTGTGTGTGTGTGCGTGTCTGTACAGTATGTATGGGTGTGTGTCCGTGCGTGTGTGCGTGCGTGTGTGTGCGTGTGTGTGTGTGCGTGTGTACAGTATGTATGTGTGTGTGTGCGTGCGTGTGCGTGCGTGTGTGACAAAAACAAAGGTCACTGTGTGTGTGCGTGCGTGCGTGTGTGTGTGTACAGTATGTATGTGTGTGTGTGCGTGTGTGTGTGCGTGTGACAAAAACAAAGGTCACTGTGTGTGTGTGCGTGTGTGTACAGTATGTATGGGTGTGTGTGCGTGCGTGTGTGCGTGCGTGTGTGTGCGTGTGTGTGTGTGCGTGTGTACAGTATGTATGTGTGTGTGTGCGTGCATGTGCGTGCGTGTGTGACAAAAACAAAGGTCACTGTGTGTGTGCGTGCGTGTGTGTGTGCGTGTGTGTACAGTATGTATGTGTGTGTGTGCGTGTGTGTGTATGTATATATAGTATGTATGTGTGTGTGTGTGTGCATGTGTGTGTGCGTGTGACAAAAACAAAGGTCACTGTGTGTGTGTGCGTGTGTGTACAGTATGTATGTGTGTGTGTGCGTGTGTGTGTGCTAGTGTGTACGTGCGTGTGTGTATGTATATATAGTATGTATGTGTGTGTGTGTGTACAGTGTGTGTGTATGCGCGGATGTACAGTGTGTGTGTGTGTGTGCGCGGATGTACAGTATGTATGTGTGTGTGTGTGTGTGTACACATGCGGATGTGACACACACACACACGTGTCAGTCCTTGCAGTCCTTGATTTAGAAATCAGTGCAAATGACTCCTGTTGTTTTTTGTTTTTTTACGACCATGGTTGAGGTCAGGAGCACCAGGAGTGGTTTTACGTCCAAAACCCTAAAACACGTCCTAGTATATGTTGATATTTGTTTTATGCAAGAGAGAAAAATCCAATTTAAAGAGATTAGCAAAGGACCACGGTGGAACGCATTTCCTTCTGCACAAAATAATAGGTGTGAAATGAGGCCATTAAGATTAAGCTCATGTTCTTTTACACATGCAAGAAAATCCAGGGCTTTAGTTTCGTGTGTTAAAAATATAGATATTCTCCAAGGTTTTCTTCTCCACGTGACGCATGCAATCCTTTTTTTATAGGCCGTTATAGACCAAAACAAAAGAAATAAACAAAACAGTAGGAAACAGCGATTTTCACTGGTTTCCCCAAAGGATCTGAATGGAGACTTCAAACACAGCTCCGTGTGCGTGTCAGTGTGTGTGTGCGTTTGTGAGTACACCAGGCCTCACCCTGTGTAAATGGCAGAAACACGTCGCCTCAGGTGTGACTTCCCTTTTCAGGACTGGAGGTGCCAGACGCTCTGGTCTGAAGTAGACTGGTAAACATGTGAAGGCAGATCCTCCAGAGGTTTTACGGCGCTCACACACTTTACACACACACACACACACTAACACAACACAGAGGTTTCTCCTGACTCAAGTCCTAATCAAAAACAGCGAAAGAGCAGGTACTGTATGCGGACAGACAATAATCCTACATATATGTACAGTATATACATATATATATATATGTGTGTGTAAATACACAGCATAAAAGTAGCTCAAGGTGTTTTTCAAAGAAAGGTATTTCAAATGGAACAGATGCTTCAAAACAAAAACATTCCGAGACAGATTCATCGGATTTACATCAAATGACATCAGCCAGTGCGTGTGCAGTTGTGTTGTTGTGTTGACCTGCACTAAAACCTTCCATTTGGGTGTCTCTCGTCCTCCGCATAACACAACATCTGCCACTTTTATACGTCTGCTAACGTACTTTCATACAAACCAGAATGGCACGAACGATGCATTTGTAAAAAAATGGAGACGCTGGCAGCAGAGATTTATTTTCCCATCAAACTTTATATTTACGACCCACCAACAATTTTTAAAGCCTAGTTTAAATTTGGCTTTAAACTGTGGCGAAGAATGACTGTGTCTGTGTGTGTGTGTGTGCGTTAAGCTTCGGGGCTGGTTAAAGGATTATCAAAATTGATCCAAGAACATTGACATTGGACATAAAAAATCCACAAATCCTGTCAAAGTGCCACGTTACTTTTGCGGCATCGCACATTTATCAGTGTTTTTTTTTTTCACCCGGCTAACGGCCCAGCCACGCGGCGCTAAATCAAAGCTATCACCTCGGTAGGTGTAAAAAAAATCTCAGCAAAGGAAACCAGGAGTGGCAGGTGAAAGTGTCCCATCCGTTCTCTCAGTGACGGGCAGCGGGACGACCTTGACGAGAAAAAAAAAAAAAAGAAAAAAGGAAGGTGTCGAGTTAGGGGAGGAAGGGACGCGGCGCGGTGGGGTGTCAGATTGTTATCTAGGCAATGACAGCTGTAGAATAAGCGCGGAGAAGAAAAGAGACCGAGAAAAAAAAAAGAGGAGAGGTGGAGGATGGATGGTGGCAGGTAGGTCTCCAGGAGGGGGCGGGGTCAAAGGGACGCCGCTGTCAGAGCCGCGCTAATGAAGTTTAATGAGGCCACGGACTCTGTGTTCCGAAAAAAAAAGAGGACAACAAAGGAAAAGGTTTGAGGCTGATTGACAGAGAGCAGGTGACGCAGTGCTGGATCAGTCAATCAATAAGCCGGGCCGGACCTCCTCATTAGCCCCGCCCCCCCCCCCTCTCTGACCCGACAGGGGTCGCCTTCAATGTGTCATCACACTGAAAGGAAAAGTGACCTTCCCTTTTCTTTTTAATGGGATCCTTCAATAATGGGCAGGTCTGGGAGCAACAAAGGAGAAAGAGAGAGAGAGAGAGAGAGAGAGAGAGAGAGAGAGAGAGCGAGCGAGAGAGAGAGAGAGAGTGACCCCCTTTTTTTATTCTTTAACGGTCGCTGCAGGAGCTTTCATTATTCAGACTGAGGCGTCTCTGGCTCCGGGGACGAGGTGACGGAGCAGAATGTTCCTTTTGGTTCGTCCTAATATTTGAACAGAGCGGAAGATTAACGAGGAGAGGACGTTTCTTCCTAACGAATCTCCACGTCAGGGTCGCAAATTTGTGTCAGTAAACAGTTTCGGGGATTTTTACAGTTATTCACAGCTACAACTTGCGGCTTTTGAGAAATGCCTCACTTTACGAGTCCCGCGACTTGCAGATTAAAGGACACACAAGGATTTTTTTTTTTTTTTTTTAAGGAGGCATTGATTCCGAAAAATCTGCAACACAGCCAACATTATCCACGAGTTTCTGATAACTCCAAAAAAGCCAATCTGGTCACTTTTTAGTTTGTATTTTGTATTTCAATTTCAAAATAAAAGTTATTAACGGGTGGGTAACGGGTTTGAGTCATTATCTGACTTTAAATGTGAATGAGCAATAAAATGATGAAAAGTCACATTTTTTGTCATAAAATCACTGCTTTTTCTTAATTGGACCATATTCATTCTAATTATGGATCTGGATCATTCGAAGGTTTGATATTGTGTAATTACAATGTCATTATTTTTTTTTTATAGTTGGGTTTATCCACTCAGTGTCTCTGCACCTCTTCCTCTATCAGACACTCGCCCGGAGGCTCCACTTGATCAACAGATCCACGTCTGCCCCGTTTCTTCTCGTCCAATTAGTCCAAAGAAAAAAAAACTCTGTTAATGTTTTTCGGTCTTTTCTGGAGATGAAAAATGGGATTTGAGTCTTTATCGACTATCCGGACTGGGTTAGTCCACTTCAGATTGTGGTTTATGGTACTAATCAATCATGTGTCACGTTAAAAGCTGAAATCTCCTTTTTCTCGATGTTTTATTGAAGACTTTTGCGAAAGATCTCTAATATGTTTGTCAGATGGTTTTAGATGAATCCTTCATATTTCAATTCACGATTCGGCTCCACGTCCATCATCTCCTCTGATCAACTAAACCCTTGTACGATAAAAAACCCATTCCCACAAGACCAATGAGAAGTTCCACGAAAATGCCGAGCTCTGCCCCTCCGGCGGACTATTTTTTAAATGACCTTCTTGCGTCTTGAGTGCGGCCGGGCCATCCGGCTCCTACTTTTAGCGCTCGAATTAGATTTTAATGAAGAACGAGGTCCAATTTGCAATTCAGGTGGACCAGCGCCATCTTTATTGTTCATCAGGACGACGTTTATCCTGAGTCCTGCTTCGTTTGTGATGAAACAATATTACCGTTGATTTGCCATCCATCCAAAAGGGGCGGAGTCACGAGACTCACTCCACTTGTCCCATTCACTTTCTTGCGAATAATATGTTTCATTATGGCTCGTTATTGGAAAGAATATTGCAATCTGCTCACGATAGCGCAGGCCGAAAAAAAAAGTTAATTAAGTAAATGAATGGCGAGGGGCCAAATAAAGAAAGAAAGAAAGAAGGGACCCATGATTAGCATAGCGTAATTGAATGTCACTCTTGGTTATTCTGCTCTTTGAACTGATGGATGGGAACCATCCACACCCGGAGCACGAATGGAGACCACAGAAACCCCTCCACACACTAAAGCACAACACTCCAGACGCGCACGCACACACACACACCCATTATCTGCGCGCGTTCATCTGCAGCATGGACAGCGCCTCAGAACGTAACACGAGGACTCGGCTCGTATCTGATGTGTCGCAAGAGGCTTCGCCATCCATCAATAGAACGTCCACGGGATTTATTTTCACCAGGTCACACCCAACCAAAACAAAGGGAAACGCCAAAGTTTGGCCATTTATGACATTTGAACAATAACTGAGCTTGAAAAATAAAAAAGACTGCTTAGTAAAATGTCAAAGAGAAAGTTGATATGGATTTTTTTTTTTATTGCTCGGTACATTATCGAGCGGCCTCCGCTCCATTTCTTCTCACCTGCACCTCAAATTTTAAGGAAAAACAACTCTAAACCGGCTTTTTTTTCCCACGCCATAGTGGATCAAACAACTCCATCTACTCTTCTGACACTTCAAACTCGAGCGGTGGGATACGACCTCTTCGTTAGTCATGCATGTGAAATCTGTTTTAATGATATCTCTCTGGCTCAGGGTTGTCAAACATTCGGCCCAGGATACTAACTTACTTACTGCAATTATTTTTCTTTCAAAAAATGTGGGTTATCAGTCATGTTTTATAACACTTTTTTTTTTAACTGAACCTGAACTAAAATGAGTTTGATACCTCTCTCTAGCTCTCCAGGCCTGGTGGCATAAATCCCGCTTTAATCTAAAATCTCAGCGCAGCATAAACAATGATAAACCCCTAAACTTTTCAGCGGTTGCCAAACTAGGCTGACTCCACACCTCTGCGATCCACATTAGCCAAACTAAATACTGACACTTTGAAATGAGGAGGAGAATTGTGACCACATTTACCAAATGTATGGTCATTTTGGACAGCGAAATGACGGTTGATTAGTAGCCGCTGCTGCTGGAGTGAAACTGCAAAAAAAAAAGAAAAGAAAATCGTCTCATTGGCTTCATTTCCTCGAGGTGGTTTTTCAGAGCGTCGTATCGCCGGAGAAGATCCGGCTCCGTCAAACACCGGCTCCATCACGCCGGCGTCCGGCCCGGAGACGGATTTAGGCGACAAAAGCCAAAAAAAAAGGAGGAGGAAGAGGAGAAGTGCTTTCTGAGTGCCTAATGAGGATCAGAAGAAATATGGAGATTTTTCTCCTTGAAACGCCTGGACAGCAGAGATAAAGAAATGGTTCATTCCAAGAAGCTCAGACAGAGACGGAGGTTTCCAGCAGGAGGAAAGTGTGGAGATGTTCTTTTTGCGTCCACTGATGATGACGACTTCAGACTCCTTGCTACTATTAATCCAGAAAAAAGAAAAAAAAACTCGCTGCTTCTGCAAATTTAAAAATCCTGGGCTTGTTTTAAATGCAATTTAAACACATAACTTATGAATTGAAGTCGATTTTTTTTATTATTGGTAAACAAACACCTCCTGCTAACATTTAGATAGTTAACTCTAATAATAGGTAATCGATTGTTCATACCAGTTCATTTAGGCCAAACTACGGCCCAGAAGGCTCGACAGTAAATCGGCAGTGACCTTTGACCTCTCGGAAAACAAGCTTCCTGGAGTGACGCATGTAAAGCAAAATCTGCTGAGGAAGTGGGCCCCCTGCAGGTGATTCCAGTTCCTGGTAAACACCGCGCTGAGCCAACCACAGGTGCGCCTCCTGTCACTTCCAATTTGACGCCGACTCTCCAACGGTAAAGCTCCGCTGAGCAAGTGTCAGGACATCATTAGCCACGGGGCAGAGTGTGTTGCGCTCAGACACCGCAGTCGTTACGCGCACAGGAAGTGGGGGTGTCAGCGCGAGGAAAAACAAGACAGGGCTTAAAAAAAACATGAGGAACCATTCAGGGAAGATTTCTGTTCTCCTCAGACCTCGGAAGGGAGGAACTGTGGTGAGAGTGGAGCTTGTGATAAAAAAAAACAAATAGAATGCTTTTTTTTAATGAACAGGGACGTTGTTGGATAAATACTGTCGAAAACACGCAGCCAACAACAAAATATAATGAGTCACAAATACAAACCCTAACTTCAGAAAAAAAAAAAAGGAAGTAAGAAACCGGAGCATTTTTATAAGGCTCAGTTCTCACTGATATGTCTTTTACGGCATCAATAAATTCAGACACTAAATCATTTATGTGTTAAAAATGTAAATCCAATACGCAGCTCTCTTTGGATATGCAGATGACCTCATCGTTTTTACACTTCTTTACAGGAGTAGGATTTAAAATCGGCATTTTGTTTTAAATATATATATATATATATATGTATATCATATGAGAATAAAGGTTGTTTCGTTTAGTTTTAACAAATGGGACTGACTTAATTAAATAATAACATAATAATAAGGGTCAGATTCTAGCTTTGGTTTATTTCTCCAGGTTACGACGAACTACGTGGTTAAAAAATATTCAACAAGTTGCTGTGATTTTTGTTTTTTCCACAAACACCGATTTGATCAGTTCCACACTTCACACGTCACTCACTCACGCGTGGAAGCTTTCAATCAGACTCCATTTCCCAGGGTGCTCGTCCAATTTGACTTTCCAAGGACTTTAGATTAATTGGCAATAGTTACACGAGATTCCTGAATATGTGCGACAAACCTCGAATTTATGGAGAATAATCTCCGAGCAGCGATCGGCCACAGATTCATTAGCAGACTTCCCCTGATGTTTAGCGACGTGTCGTTTTTGCCTCCAGGCGCTTTCCATTAACCTTCAGCTTCTTTTTTTTTTATATATATATTTTTTTAATTAATGATAAAATTCCCTCAATGAAAAGTTCATACGACGAATCTAGCTAACGGCTTTTCGGCGCTAACGGCTCCTCGTTACTGCGGTAAACATCACAAACAGAGATGACCTGTCGACTCACGAGTCTGAAAACCGCTGCAGGCCTAAACTAATCCGCCACTAATATAAAGCTGCAGCCAGATAAAAAAAAACATTGTAGTCTGTGATAAAACCCACATTTTTATGGATCGCGAAGAAACATTTCTATTTCCTCGTAGTTCCTGAGGTATTTTAATTGAGTGAAGAGGAAGTTTGGTTCCGTGCCCGGTTTTGAAATGGATCAATGCGTCCACCGTGATCTTCCTGATCGGACGCTCCGCTTGCAGAGACGGAACATTTCAAAACGTGTGCGATGGGATGATGAATATGCGGGTGGTGTGAGGCAAAAAGTGAAATATATTCGGGTTTGAACTGATCCACCGCTCGATTTACGTAAATGGCTCTGGGATGAATGCCCAAAAACAACCACATGGCAAAAAAAGAGAGAGTCGGCCCAAACTGACGCCACACGCGTTTGGAAAAAGTTTGTGAAATCTGTGAAACAACATTGTTGCGTGTCCCTGACCAAAACACACTTTATGCTGGATGACCTAGAAGTCTCAGCTTCAGTCTTTGATTCTCTTCTGAAAGCGTCATCAGCTGCGCCAGTCCTGAAAGTCACTTTGCCAGAAATAAAAAAATTCAGCTGAGATTCTCCCACTGCAGCCAAACGGTTCTTCCTTCTCATTTCATTCGTTGAAAATAAAAATAAATATATATATGCATTGATTGAGCATGACATCTTATTCTGCTACAAATTAGTCTTCACTGTGAATGAGGTACGCCATCTTTGAAATAAATCAATAAATAAAACAAGCTTCTGAGCGTGTAGAAATCTGGAATCCTCTCAGCCCAGTGTCTCACGTCTTTGTTTTTTTGCGTTTTTTTTTCCTCGACATTAATCTCGCAGTAATTGTGTTCACATCAGCTGGTGAGCCTCCCGGCGTCTCCCGGGAAATCAAACGGGGACTGTGCTGAGGCGTCGTTGAAGTGAGACTCTGAGATGAGAAAGGAAAACTTTGGGGAACGCTGGTGACACAACCGTACACACAGAAAGATCTTGAATATTGAACATCTCAAAACACACTTCTTTTTCTCTTTTACAGCCAAAAATATGTGGATATAAAATAAAAAATGTGCCGCTTTTGCCAAGAAAAAAAAAGAAATTCACATCAATACAAACACAATCACAGCCGGAGTTTTCTGAGATGAAGACTCTGCTTGTTGTGCACTGGATTTAATGTAGATCAACGCCCACATATAGGACACAAACTATTTAAAGCTAAAAGTCCTTTTGCAAACAAACGGGTGAAGACGGGCAAGTGGAATAGGACCATACATTTTTAATTTTTATCTTATTATACAGCAGTTCTTTCAGACTTGCAATAACTCATCTATCGTGGTGAACTATTTATTTATTTATGTTTTCAAATTTTTCTCCCCCGTGCTGCTGGTGCATTCAAGTGCATTTCTGCATGTAAGAAAAAAAAGAATGAAATAAAAATGTTCTCACGGGTTGAAACAGCCGCGAAGACATGAGCACAGGCCCGAGGAGTCGTTTTAAATCAGCCGTGTAATGTGGCTGCAACAACAACAGGAAAAAAAAAGCTATGAAATCTTTATTGCCAGAATAACGTCTGCAGCCCCTCAAGTCTTTTTCACATTCTGGTGAAATAAGAGAATATATCATTGACCTGGAATCGTACGGTGTCATTGGAAAAAATGGAGGCCATAATAATATAAAGTTGATATTATTATTCATGTTATGAATCACCCTGCAGAACAGCTGATGCAACGCTTCGCTTAACCATTTTATTTCGATTTTACCTATAAATATTCACCAGGCCTTTGACTTACACTCTTTTCATTTTCTACTGATTGTCAAAGAACATAATAATAATAATAATAATAATAATAATAATAATAATAATAATAATAATAATAATAATAATAATAATAATAATAATAATAATAATAATAATAATAATAATAATAATAATAATAATAATAATAAAATAATAATAATAATAATAATAATAATAATAATAATAATAATAATAAAGTATATGACGCTCAGCTATCTCCAGAACGCTTATGCAGATATTCAATGTGAAAATATAAAATAATTTGTGTGATTCTTATCGTGCACACCTCGTCCAGGATAAGTGTTTCAGAGGAGGAAGGAGTCCAGCAAAAAAATAAAAATAAAAGGTCAGCTGGGAGTCAGCAGCTGTGGGACCCCTTAAAGGTTATCTCCATCCAGCAGCATCAAATATGAAAGACCCGGACAGGACCCCCCGGAACACAAACAAGTCCATTTAGTAAAGGGGGGGGGGGTTTAAAAACTCTGTGATGAAACACTTTGTTTGTGCCGATCTTTTCCGCACTCCACCCGAACATGAAAAGGTCACCGGCAGGTGGAGTGTGACTTCCTCGCTCCTGAAATTCCACTTTTTTTTTATTAACTTATTGATCGGGTTATGTCAACGAGAGGAGGGATAAAGGTTAGTGCCACCGATGATGTGTGGCATGTGATGCCTGCTAATAAAAAAATAAATAAAATAAACATTTAAAATAAATACCATAAATAAGCTGCATGTTTTGATTTTTAATAAGTGGAATATTTGCGAACGAGGAAATAATCTTAAATGGTGCAACTCTTTTTCTCAAATTTATAAAGAAAATGGATATTTGAAAAGATCGGAATGTGGATTTTTTTTTATCTGTCCTGTTCTCCTCTGTCCTCAGCAGATTCCGATTTTTCTTCTCACCTGAGATGGAGGTGTTCCTCTGTGGATTATAACAGATTACAGGTGTTGGGCCAGATTTTTGTGTACAATCCTGGAAGCAGCGTTTTGATTCCATTTTTGGCACTGGCAATCTGTTTTTTTGTTTTTTTCCCCAGGGACCGGAGCATCATAAAAATCAATCACTCCAGACATAAACTGAATTTGTACACAGCGAAAGCTTCAAAAATTGAAATTTGTTTTTCTCCAAACTATGACAGCAGCTCCATCTTCTCTAATCAGCCAAACATCTCAATCTTTTCATGCAATCGACCCAACGACAAACTCCATACATTCTCGCATATTTCATCTGAACAATTCATTTCTACTCATCCTGGAATCATGTCTCGTTGTGGAATGAATGCAAATCAGAGGAGGCTCAGCGTGTGGCTCTCGGGTTTATTTAATTTCGTTTTCTCTTGTTTTCGCTGCACACTGTGCCAGTGCTCACATTTGGAGATAAACCGCTGTGTGGCTGAAATTAGGAAATATTGCACAGAGTTTGATCTCTTTTTCTTAATTCTTATCTGCAGATAAGCGTCAAACACAGAGCCAACAAAATCACTCAGGATATTCTCTTTTGTGCATTTTCCGCTCTCGTTTCCGTTTGGGTCTGAAGAAAAGGAAACACAGGAAAACAACTTGTTTCGAGTCGGTGGAATCACCGTGGTTCATAAAAAAATGAAATCAAAAACACGCTGGAGCCAAAAGGCCAAAAAAGGTTCCTCTGCAGCACAACCTATAGGCAAAACCCAAACATCACAAACAAGTGTCTGCGTGTTGCTTTTTTTTTTATCCTCTACACCGAGTCGAACCCCAACATCCTCCCTGAGCTTTGATTTGGTGATAAATAATAAATCGTGCTCAGACAGTCCAAGTTTTTCCTCTCGCGTCGGTGGGAGGATTCCGAGGCCTCCGGTTATATTGAGGGTCAGGAGGAAAACCGGCTGTTCCCTGTTTGAAAGCGGCGGTGGGCGAGAGAGAGAGAGAGAGAGAGAGAGAAACGGTGCGGTTCATTTCCGCGTGGGGCGAGCGAAAGCGAGAAAAAATAACCACAAGGAATTACTTTATGTAATCTTTTATGTCTGAGTCTGCATCCTCGATTTATGAGGCTGTAAACAGTATGCGCATATTTCATTACTGCCAGGCGAAAGCGGGCGAGCGAGAGAGAGAGAGGTGTGCGATAGTCCCACGTTATTGGAATGTGAATAATGCATTAAATGCATATAATGCACCTTTTCAGGGTGAAAATGAGAGTTTCCATACAAAAGTGAAGCCACATTCAGTGATGACACAACACTGCTGTGTGTGTGTGTGTGTGTGTCAATGGTGTCATAAACAGCATGTGTTGAATAAAAAGAAAAGCAAAGGGAGGAGGAGAAAACGGAGAGAGAGAAAGTAAAAAGTGTTTCGCTGATGAAGCTGTTTTGTCGGCAAAGTTCCATTTTACTTGATTGTTTTCTCATAAATACACAAATAAATATTATACCAGCGCACGTGACAGCTTCTGGACCGACTCCAACGCGTAAAAACCTTTTGGCGGCTCCGCACTTGATGGATTTTAATGATCTAACCCAGGAACAATAGGCGGTTGTTTGATTTAATAAAGGGAGTGCCGATAAAACCTGTGGTTGTTCCCCTTCGCGCACAAAATGAAGTACACGCGGCCGGGAAGTGACTCGACTACAGCCGCGCAGCTAAACAGGAAACACTCGGACCACTTAGTGTGTGAACGGGTGTGCGTGTGCGTGTGTTTGCGCTAATAGGCCGCCGATTTAGCTCCAGCTGGATATCAATTTGTGAGCGCGCACGCCGCGGAGTCTGGGAGGAGAGCATCGGCGTATCGACGTACGAGTTAAGGCCAAGGTGCACCCTGGGAAAATGGGAGCCACATTCTGTTTACACGTGAATCAATACGGTTACAAGTCTAAGTGGTGAGAAGTGTCCTGGGTGAGGGTGGATGGAGCCAGAGAAGACAACAACGCGCCCGCGCGCGCACACAGGCGCGCATAACAAACCACAAAGTCACACAAAGTGTGTTTCAGGCTGAATCATATGTTTGGGGTTCACATCATCAGACTGTGAAAACACACAACACCCACACCACGCGGTTGTGTTGCTGTCGCGGAGTAGGATAAACAATGGACTGAGGCGGATCTTTTTAAACACACACACACACGCGCACGCAGACGTAGACACACGCTGGGGCTATATCGCTTGGATTATAAGCGACATGAGTGAAAAACTGAGATTTAATCCTGGTTTCCTCCAAATCCTGTCCTCCGGCTAATTCCATTGTTCTAATCCCAGGTTTTTTTTTCTGATCCCTACATCGGCTCAGACACCCTCCATCATCTCTTGTGTGTTTTGGAAAGAGCCAGCTTTAAATGTCATCATGTCTTTTTTTTTTTTTTTTACTCGGTTTTAATGCCTCTACTTAAATGAACCTTTCAAATGAAATGATGATATTCACACTCGGCTGTGGATGAATTATTAGGCGGAGACCTCCGGGGGGCGTGGCAGCTATCTGAAAAAAAATATATATATCCACTTCCACAAATTGGAAACAATGTTAATTGGGATGGGAGAGAAAACGAACCGCGAGAGAGAGAGAGAGAGATTGTGTGATCAAGGATCAGCAAGAATTACATCTTCCTTTTTTTATTAACTCTGATTTCATCATACAATAAAAAAAACAATATGCCGCCACCCCCGCCTCACCATCTGTTTCCCCTACTCAGGCCAGGATTGTCTCACTGTACCTCCATTCCTACTCTGATGAAAAAAAAAGAAAAAGAAATGAACAAAAAAAGAAACCTATTTCTACACAGATACAGTTTTTTTTTCATCGACCAGAGTGGAATGAGTCAATCTGTGCTTCTCACAGTAGATGTAATCATACCTCAAGAAGCAAAAAAAAAAAAAAAAAAAGCTCCAGGTCATGTCGAGCAAGTAGAAAAGAGAAAATCGGAAAAAAAAATCACTGCAGGACTACCACCCCCTTTTTTTTCCCAGCTTTCCCTCTGAAGCCTTTTGATCCGCTCTAATAAATGTTAATCGAATACAGAGCGCTGGGGGCAAAGTTTAGGATTCACAAATGGGCCGAGCTCACCGGCAGCTTTTCTCCGGGGACTCCTCGGACACCTTTAGTAGCTCACCGTCACAGTACCCTGAGGGACTCCCAACTCTGAAAAAACGGTGGGAGGATGTAAATGGACTGGAGGGAGAAGCTGCCAAATTGACGGCACAGATGGTTGGCAGAGGACAGAGTGGGGGACGCGGGGGGGCGGGGCGGGGTCGGGCATGCGCCCAACATTTGGCAGCCACGGCTACAGGAAGAACGTGAATCCCCTCCAACGCCGAGGACAACCCCCCAACATCCTGACGAACACGCCGCCTTCACTCTCTGGCCCTTTTGGTGATCCTCTCCTCTCCTCTCACAGCGGGTGGTCCGTTGAAAGAATAATTTGGGAATTTTTTTGGGACTCTTCTACGACGAAGGGATGAAGTTGTGGACGCGTCACGGCTCATCGTGGCCCCGCAGGCCTGGCTGGGCTTAATGACTGTCATTACACCCAGCAGTTTATCTCTGGGCCTCAATTGCAGGTCTTTAAAAAAAAAGAAAAAATTGAGAAAGAAGAAGAAAACTGTGAGGGTGTTATTGGGTCCAAAGCACAAAAGGCAGGAAACGCTACACTTGAGCAGGTTTTAGCCTCTGAATGAGAAAAATATGAATGGACGATTTGAAAGTACTTGTAGGCTACTTTGTGCAAGTTGTACTGCGCCAAAAGGTAGCCTGCAACATCTTAAGGTCCGTCGATTGTGTTTTGGTTTCTACGGAAGCCCGCAAAGGACAAACGGGTGCGGATTCCCACCTGAGACTCCACAGGTGGGACCCTTCACCACTAGATGCCACTAAATGCTTCACTGTGCTCTGGGTCACCTCATCTCTCGGCAGAAGAAGCTATTTAAGGTAAAGATATTGACTAAATGATGCCTTCATGAAACGTAATTCAGCTTACAAGATTCCACATAACAAATTTCGAGCACGACGAATTGTCTGGTGATATGTATACATAAACACAAATACACACGTATGTGCACGCCTTTGTATATAGACGTTTATACAGGATGTATATTTTCTTGCTACTCTTAGATCTAAAATATTCTCCCGTGAAAAAAAATCCCAGGCAAATAGAGGCAGGAGAATAGAAATAACACAAAGAGCTACTTGAAGATATGGAGAAGCAGCCGGTGGGACGCATGAGTCACGCATACGCGTGCGCACGCGAACAAACACACGCACAAACGCACACACACGCACAGGCGCACAAACACACACGCACAAACGCACATGCACACACACGCGCACGCACACAGGCACATGCACACACACATGCACACACGCACGCACACACGAGCGCACAAACCCACACGCACAAACACACACACAAACGCACACACACGCACAGGCGCACAAACACACGCACAAACGCACATGCACACACAAATGCACACACGCACACACACACGCACGCACAAACCCACACGCACAAATACACGCACAAACACACGCACAGGCGCACAAACACACGCACAAACGCACATGGACACACAAATGCACACACGCACGCACACACGCACCGCGCACACACACACGCACAAACACACGCACAAACACACGCACAAACACACGCACAGGCGCACAAACACACACACACGCACCCCCACAAACGCACACACACATGCACGCACAAACACACGCACACACGCACACGCACAGACACACGCACAAACGCACACACACGCACAGGCGCACAGACACACGCACAAACACACGCACAAACGCACATGCACACCTACACCCCCACGCGCACACACACACGCACAAACGCACATGCACAAACACGCGCACACACAGGCACATGCACACACACATGCACACACGCACGCACACATGCACAAACACACGCAGA
>JAFBJU010001534.1:244156-268409 GCA_016785305.1 Colistium nudipinnis
CATGCACGCACAAACACACATACAAACGCACATGCACACCTACACACCCACACGCACAAACACACGCACAAACGCACATGCACACCTACACCCCCACGCGCACACGCACAAACGCACATGCACAAACACGCGCACACACAGGCACATGCACACACACATGCACACACGCACGCACACATGCACAAACACACGCAGAAACACACACACAGGCGCACAAACACACACACACGCACCCCCACAAACGCACACACACATGCACACACAAACGCACATGCACACACACATGCACACACACACGCACAGGCGCACAGACACACGCACAAACACACGCACAAACGCACATGCACACCTACACACCCACGCGCACACACACACGCACAAACGCACACACTCGTGTTCAACGCCGAGACAACACAACGCTCAGCACTCTCATCCCTCCCGCGTGGACAATGTTTGTTCCCAACGCAACAAATCTCATTACGCAGTGAGGAGCGCGCTGCGCAGAGACGTTCACACCTGCACACGGCCTAACGTGGTGTGTTATTAAAGTCAAACGCACACATTTTGTGACGCACAAACCTGCACTCTGGGTTAAAGCTGCAGTTAGAGTGGGAGAAGATTGATTTCCATTTTTTTTTTACCTCCGCGCACCCTGCGGTGCATTTAGCCCGCAAAGCTTTTCCCTCCAGCAACTACTCCTGGATTTAATATAAGGATAAAGTCATCACACTTTAAATCACTACACAACATGCACACACACAAAAAAAGAACCTATTACTGTAACCTTATACTTCCCTATGGATGAATATCGTCACCTTTCTGCACATTCATTTATCATCAGCCATCCCGTTCCGTTCTGAGGCTGCACACGCACGCGCACGCACGCGCACACACGCACACACACGCAGCAGCGTGTCGACACTTTGGCAGGCGGCTCATTAATGACTTTAACGTATGAAACCAGCAATCTGGTCTCCATTTACCTCCTGTGTATGGAGATCCCCGCTAAGAGCCCATCGCTTGGCAGGGGAACGTGGCTTCCCAGCATGCAAAGCGGCCACACAGAGATACAGTGAACACACTGGCGTCTTTATCGACGCTGGCACGCCAACAAAGCCCACACACACACACACACACACACTGCACGGGTAAAATATCTGAGCCGAAGCAGTCGGCGTATCACACGGTTTTAATTGGAATTCTACACAAACACAACAGTTGAACTGTCGATATCAGAATCTGAAGAATGACCACAGTCAGCGTGGAATGTGCAATATATATATATATATATACACAATGAAAACCACAAATGACTCACAACCCCTGTTTGAAAGCTGGCCATTTTGAAATACTTTTAAATGTCCTGTCCTCCAACAATTAAAGTTGGTCATTAGCTCATAAAAAAAATCACTGCAGCCGCTTCATTTATTTCACTTTCTGCACATTTAAAGAGAAAAACACTGATTTTCCACAACATGGGCGTCAGAAAAGGATGGCAGTACAGCGCCACAGTGAATCGGACCTTGGCGGCCCCGGTCGGGAGACGGATCATTTTCTCTCTCTCTCTTTGCCCCGACCGCAACACACTTCTTGACTCAGAATGACATTGCTGCAGTCTGTTGCAGGGGCTGATAACTGCTCCCCGTCATGAAACGATAAGGAGACCTCACACGGCAGAGCCACAAAGTCAAGTTCAAGATCTGCTCCCCAGAAAAGGTCTGGTGAGAGACCCAGGAATAACAAATCAGGTCCCTGGCAGCAAGTGAGTCTGCACAGGCCTGGCTCAGACAGAAGCCCCGCCCCCCTGGAACCAGCGAGTCACATTGAAGACGCGGCCGGGATCCCTGGTCCGCCAGATGGCCGCTCCTGGATTTGGATTCCCCCTAAAGCCTCCTCCTCTTTACCTCTGTGATACTCAGAGCTGTGATTTATTCTGTCTCTCAACCTTTTTTTTTTTTTTTTTTTTCCCCGTCTCCCAGAATTGGACCGTCCGCACGCAGACACACTAACCTGACTTAGGTGGAGCAGCGATGGGTGGAGGAGGATGTAACGACTCCAGGAGCTGCACTTAGAGAGTCGCCATAGTGCTTAAATCACAAAGCGCCATATGGCCGCATGGTATTCTGCGCGGTTAAGAATAGTGTCAGGATGGAAATGGCTCCAATTTGCCTTTTCTCCAAAAACAATGTTGAAGGAAATGATATAAAAAACGAAAAAATGTTGCAACTTCTACAAAACAAACCGTTGTTGAACCACATATGCTACATTTAGATAATCCAATACTTTGCCGACGGTATCTCTGAAAGAGCAGAGCGGCTGAGGACTGAGTGGAGCCCATTATTACCCAAGATGCATTACATTAGCACAGTCATAGACCCCCCCTGGGTTCCAGGATTCGGCTTGGCGAAGAATGCGGTCACCACCGAGAGTGACGTTCTTCCGTTACTTCAGTGTCTACCGTATTTCAGCCGCGATCACCCAAAACGTGCGGAATTGTTGTGTGGAAGATTTACGGCACACCGCGCAGGCTCTCGTTCCAAGAAACAACATAAAACGCACAACCGCGCGCGCACACACACACACAAATGAGCCAGGACTCGCACCTGCTTTAAATTGACACACTCTCATAGAACCGCCATCACTGCAGAGGATGACGTTGTTGCATCACCGTTTATTTCTTTTTTCGGTGCCTTCCGTGACCTGGCCTCCCGTTTAGGCCTCGCTGCCCCACTGCACTAAAACCTCTTTTAAAAAAAAAAGGGCTCTACTCCAAAAGGATGGGGGAAAAAAAAACGAAAAACCACAATTGAACAATTCCCGATGGAAACCGGCGGAATAAGATGAGGAAATGGGATGTTCAGTGATGTGCTGAAGGAGAACACACGAGAGCGGGTCCGTGTGCGCCAACATTGTGTATTGGTGAGGCAGCGACAAACTAAAGCGGGGAAGGTGGAAGCACCGACTGTGTAATAGGTTTTTGCTGGCCATCTTTTGTGCATTTTGTTTTGCGGGGTCACTGGGAACCACGTGTTGGGGAAACGGAAGAAAGGCCTCCGTCGGCACAATCCACTTAAGTGTAAAAAATATCAAAACTTGGCCGCACTTCACGACAAATCCCAGTTTTGACTATAGTTGGACTCAAGAAACGAATTATTAAGGAATCGTTCATTATTTTGTGCCTTTTAGCCTCTGAACACACCAGAATTGCTGATGCGCTTGTGTCAGGGCGATTTTGTACATCACAAATTCAACAGAATCTCAAAAATGATTTTTGCTTTATTGGATAAAAAGGATTTTCTCTCATTTTCAGCCCCAATTTGGACTTTTCTGTAAAAAAAAATCATGGCTTGGGTTCTATTAGCCACGATCAAACATCGGAGGATTTATTTCTAATCTCACAACTCTGTCGCAACAGTCAATAATCAAACGGCGAGAAATCCATCATCGGCTGATTTCTTCCACCGCCGTCCCCAGAGCCTCAGGAACCGCAACTTGTGTCGGGAGTAAATGAAAAGACGCACACATAGGTAATACACATAGATACAGAATATATATGAAAAAAGAAAATTGATGGAAGACTCCACTTGCTGGATCTGAGATTTGAGTTCCAACATAACGGAAATATCAGGACGGACTTATATATATAAAACGGAAGTTGTTTTTTTTTTTTTTTTACCAGTACGGCGCCATTGCGATGGTTCTGGTTTTATTCCCTAAAAGCTTCTGTGACTGAACATTTCCAGCATTAAAATGTGTCTCACGAGGATTTTTTATTTGTATATTTTTTTTTAACAGATATGTTACCGCAGAGTGTTGATGCTTTCAACATCAAAAAGGAAATTCAGGTCAACCCTGTTTGTGTGCAGTGTGTGTGTGCGCGCTCTTAAGCGTGCGCCTATGTAAATATGATCATGCATGTGCGTGGGTGTGAATGTTTGGATACGGTAGCGTGACCTTTTGTACACCAGCCACTCGTGCATCTGTGGGACGTTGTGTGTGCGTGTGCGTGGGGGGGGGGGGGCTTGCGTGTGTGCGTGGGGGGGGGGGGGGGGGGGATTGCCTGTGTGTGCGGGCGCGCGCCGTGGGTGGGAATCCGTACACAAAACCGCGTTAGAGCCCTCACCAGCACAGCAGAAATGAGATTAGTGTCACCTGTGATAAGGCGAAGGGGCGAACGAGGGAAGGGGAGAAAATTGGAAGAAAGGAATCCACCACTTCGCCTTCTCCACAATAATTTCATTTGGGATCCCAGGCAGCGAATGCCTAAGCGCCCCGCCATGCTGTTATGGAGCCAGCCGAAGTTAATGGAATATTTATATGCAGACTGTGGAACCCTGAATTTCCTTTCTTTTCCAAGAAGCGTGCACCCGCCTCTCTCTCTCTCTCCCTCCTCTTGCCATCTCTCCTTCTAGAATTGCCTTTGTTCGGATTTGACACTATTTTTACACCTCTGTGTTTCCATCAGCTCCAGTCCAAAGGGCCTGCGGAGAGACGGAGCGAGCACCCGGCAGCTCCTGGTCGGCGGCTATTAGCTCCATCCCGCCGGGCCATAAAAAATCAATGCAGACAGGAGTGAGAGCAGCGGATGATCCCCACACGGCATGTTTCCAAAGAAAAAAGAAAACACGCACACCCACAGTGGTGGGAGATTCAATCAAGCTAATGTGGAGAGAGAGAGAGAGGGAGAGAGAGAGAGAGAGAGAGAGAGAGAGAGAGAGAGAGAGAGAAACGACGACGACAACGTGGACGGATGCTTCAATAAATGATGACGGCGAGCTGGAGGAAAAAAAAAAAAAAAAAGACTTAAGGATACTGGGGGGAGAAGATAGAGATGCTGACAGGTGAAACTGAAAGGAAATGGAGAGAGGAGGAGGAGGAGGAGGAGAAGGAGGGAGGGGAGGGGGGAGGGGGGGCTCACAGAGGAGCTATAAATACAGCAGGAGATGCTCCGATGTCGTTTGCATTCACCAAGTGTGGCGTTTTTATAACGCCGGCCTCCCACTGTGTAAAACCAATAAGAGCAAAGCATTATGGGATTGTGATGGGAGGAGTACGTTCAGGGATGGTGGAGGGGGGGGGTTAGACTCCCATTAACTATTCAACCGTGGGGATCTGTGCCGTCCTGCGACACCGACAGAATTAAAAAAATATATATATATATATTTCAACAGTTTTAGTTGCACGACGCGTCGGGGGGGGGGGGGGGACAGGGGGGGGGGGGTACAGAGAGCGGTCGTTTACGGCGCGCGTCGGTGGCCCGGCGGCTGCCGGTCGGGAAAAAGTTCCGCTGGCGCTTCAACGGCTGCGATGATATGAAAAAAACAAACAGAAAAAATAACCTGTTTCCTCCAGTGCCCCTGGTACACAGCCCCCCCCCCCCCCCCCCCCCCCCCCCCCCCAAAAAGGAAGCCCCCCCCCCCCTCCCGCGCCCGTCCCAAAAATGGGATCATGGGCCTGTTAGTGTGTCTGGGTCTGATAACTCCTCCAGCAGATAACAAGCACAGACGCACAGGGAACATGGAGGTGTGGGGGAAAAGATACCACCTGGTATTAGACAGCAAAATTCGTCCACGTGTGTGTGTTAGAAAATGTTAAAATGACCTGAACCTCTCTCTCTCTCTCTCTCTCTCTCTCTCTCTCTCCTTTTCCCGCCTCACGGGAGGCGTGAAAAGAAAAAAAAGTCACATGGCGTCTTCAGTGAAAGCGATGACAGCAGTGTGTGTGTGTGTGGCATTGTGGTTGGCGCCAGCGGCACATGGTTATCTCCAACAGCCCCCCCCCACCCCCCACCCCACACACCTGTTCCCCAGGCTGAGAGGCAGCGGCAGGACGTCCCGACCCACGTGTGTCACTGTCGAGCCCATTAAACCAGCCAAACGGGGGAGGTGAAGACAAACGAGGGGGGTCACAGGAAACAGGAAGTCAACGAGCTCATTATGACTGAGGGAGAGCTTTAAAGGCCGAGGCTGTCGGGCACACCTTCCGTTCCCAGGTGGGACGAGGCTGGATTAAATGATCTATGGCTTAATCTCACTTTAACTCCAAATTTTTCCAGAAGAATTAAAAAAACTGAAAACGCCAAATCTGCTGTTTTTTTTTGGAAGAGGAAATGAATCCGATTGGTGTATTTTGAGAACAGACGTCATATTGTGCGGCGTTCCACATTAGACCAGAACATATATATGTACATTATTTTTTTTCAATTTTAAATCTGATTTCTCTCAGTGGAAGGATAAATTAGCAATAAGTCTAGGATGTTGTCACAGTGCCTCCTGGTGGACGTGGCGAGCGTCTGCCTCGACTTCCGGAGTTCACAGCTGATTCGGAAGATTTGTTGTATTTCTTTTATGTGATAAAAACATCATCTCCTTGAACTGAGATTTTTCGGAAAGTCACAAACACGGGGCGCCCGCGTCCCAGCTCAGCCGTCACCGACGGGCGGGAAGATAACGGGAGGAGGCCAGGATGTTGTGAAAAGGCTCTGTGGACCAAATCAGCCAACAACAATTCAAATGCCAATCTCCGCACAATGCACGTCGGCTTAATGTGCACCTGACCGTGATTATGCAAATGGAGCTAATTAGCCAAAGAAAAGAAAAAGAAAAAAAACCCGGCGGCCTTAATGAGTTGTTGCACCCAGCGTTCAGGCCAGTCTTTTTTTGGGGGCGGGATAATGAGGCTCTCACTGTGAGCTCCTTTTTTTTTTTTTTTTTACAAAACGCAGAAATCATTTATATTTTTCTTTTCTTCAGCTCACAGACCAAAACCCCGGCGCGTTTCTTGCAGCCAAGCCTCTCCATAAAAAAAAAAATCCTTTTCCTTTGGGTCTTTTCTATGCTACCTGCCACAAACACGCGTGGCTGCAGCTAATTTTGGCGGCGCGCGGCCTGTTGACCTGACAGCCGAGTGTCGGCCTGTCAGCCGCAGCTGGCGGCTCTCAGCAGGAAGCTGAAGCCGAGGCGCCGGCTGGCTCAGTTGGAGATCAGGCTACCACGGCGCTGAGGGACTGCAGGTACGCGGGGCTTCACCTTTTTTTTTTTCCCCTCTGCGTCCTTTTTCGAATTCAGGAGTTTTTTTTTTTTTCGGAGAAGGACTGTGTGCCGTTCTCATGTATTTCTTCTTCTGTCGCCTGTATTTGCCGTAGATGGAAGCTGCAGCAGACACATGTCACCCATTGTGATTTTTTTTTTCTCCCTCTCTCTTTTCTTCGATGTAGCCGGTGTCTGAGGAGGTTACCTGAGCTTTCATGAGGTTGCGCGTGACGCAGGTAAACGAAGACTTGCTGGACTGCATGCAGTACAGCAGTACTACAACTACTACTACTACCTGTGAATACTTTGCAAATGTCTTTGAACCTCATTACGAGACAATCTGAGAGGAAGAAGGTATTTTGTGGCTCTTTTTCTAATCACAAACACGCAGCCTGGATTTCACGCCGGCACTTTCTCTCCTCCCCAGTGAAGCAGTGAAGTTGGGCAGCAGTCTGGAGGACCCCCGACCCTCTGAAGATGTACGGCCTGTATCTGGAAGCAGTGAACGATTACATAAATGAATCCTACGGAGAGGACGTGTGGAGGCTGATCGAGAACCGCGCCGAGATCCCGCACCTCAAGTTTGTCAGACATCAGATGTACAAGTGGGTGGATTTTTTATTTTTTTTAATTTTTATTCTCACATTAACACATGCCTGAACAGCGGCAGATTAAATATTGCATTCAAATGTCCAATCCAAAAAAGACGTATGGCTTCAGCGTATTCTGGAATCTAAAATATTTTTTACCTGCAGGTGAATGTTTCTTGTTTATTTCTGATTTTGATTGGATTCATCTACTTCAGTGATAACCTGATCCTCCGGCTGGCGAAGGCGGCCGGCGAGGTTCTGGGAAAGACCCACGATGAGCTGATGTACGCCTTCGGGGTCTACATGGTGAAGAGGATTGGAAACTACGGATACGAGCGGATCCTGAAGGTGATCTCCTCGTCCTCGGCTGCGATTTGGCCTTATCGGCGTTTTAATCAGCAGAAAAAAAAAAAAAAAAAGTGCGGTTCACCTGCTCTGCGGGTATTTCCCAGGAAAATGCCCTCAGGCACCAGAAGGGGGGGGCGGGGTTGCAGATTTCATATTTCCGCATTTATGGAACAAGAAATGGTTCAGTGGTTCTAAATACAGCCGAGCGGAGAAAAAAAAAAACACGCACCCCGTGAATGTCGGCGCAAACAAAAAGGTTCCGTAAACATCATCCGAATGGATGAGAATCCACAAACAGGTTTCGGTTTAAAAGGGGAGAGAAACCATTTTCATTCCCATCATGCCTCTGTTTCTTTTTGGGGGTTTTTATTTTGCAGGTGTTGGGACGCAACGTGCGCGACTTCATCAACGAGCTGGACAACCTGCACGAGTACTTCCGCTTCTCCTTCCCCAAAGTGCAGCCGCCCAGTTTCTGCGTGGAGGAGGAGTGCGAGACCAGCCTGACGCTGCACTACCGCAGCACGCGCAAGGGCTTCACGCAGTTTGTCAAAGGTCAGAGGTCGCAGGGGAAGCGCCGAGCTCGTGCGACGGCGCCTCGGCCCGCTGCATGCCGGGAGAGCCCCGAGTAAACCCGAATGAGATCTAAGAATTCAAAACGGGAATATCAACACCGATTTGACCTCCATCACGAGGAGAAAAAGGAGATATTATTATTTAGGCGTGCGGCGGAGTTTCAGATGCTTGAATAAAGAATTCCGGCCAAATGATCCAGTGGCGCTGCACAGTCATTGTTATTATTATTATTATTATTATAGTCCCTTTATTCAAGCAGCTAAATCACTGAGTGCTTTCCAAGTTCAAAGAGCGCCATTTAAAAGTTGTATTGTTGTTGAATTTGAATACTTTGTGCGTTCCCAGCTACTTTGCTGTGAAATTCAGCTGGGAGGCTACATTTATTTCCCCTGGGCTTTACGTCATGGGGAATAAGGGGGTATTTCTTTGAATCCTCTATATTAAGAGGGAAACAGATACAGTGTGCGGCGTCCTTCGTGGACAAGCAAAATAAACCCTCGGCGGGGACACGGCCGTCTTCGTCAGAGAGTAATCCGTCCAGAGAGCGACTCAAAATCCAGCAGCGACTCCACCTCGCTCTGAAATGAAACTTACACAAACTCATTTCAGCTCCATAAGTGAAGGTGACCTCCGCACATCCCTGAGCGCTGTGTGTGTGTGTGTGTGTGTGTGTGTGTGTGTGTGACTCCTGCAGGGCAGCTCTCTCAGGTGGGACGACAATTCTACAACACGGACATCGAAGTGGAAATCTTGTCCAAAGAGGAAACGGAGAAGATGACGTATGTGGTGCGTACCCCCCGGGGGTGGGGGTGGGGGCGGCGAAGGGCGAGCCTCCGACCTTCGGGTGCGGTCGCCGTGGCGATGAACTCCATCAGATTCTCAGTCGCGCACAACCAGCAAGTGTTGATTGGGTGGAGAGAAGTGTTTGTTGGCCCGAGGCTGCTGGGTGCACTCACAATTTACACGCAACACAAGCAGCCTTTTAAAAAAGGTGCCGATCATCCACGCTCAGAAATATAAAACGTAGGAATATAAAATGAAAAAATGATTTTCATGTGAAGACACATAACTGATTCACTTCTTTTGATGTCATCTCCGTCTTATGATGAGACGTATTGAGAAATACTTTATGCGTTTTATTGTAATATTCTATAAAGTATTGATAAACTGTGCTTGAGGTTAATTATAGAGTCTCAGATTAATGTGTTACTATGGTTACCACCTCATCGCACTGCAGAACTGCAGAAAACTCGATTTTCTTTCCACATGAAATGATTTCCCCCCCCTCAGTTTCGAATTTGGGATTTCATTTATTCACTTTTCTCCTGCCCTCAGATTTATAAGATGAACTTTGACAACGCGGCCTTCAAGCACCGCATGCCGCAGCAGAAGACGGCGCCCAGCTACGAGAAGCTGCCCATGAAGCGGGGCATCTTCTTCGTCATGTTCCCCTTCAGCGTCATCTTCCGCCGCGACATGACCATGTACCGCATCGGAGACGGCCTCAAGGAGGTCTTCTCCGACCTGCAGGGCAAGAAGGTGGACGAGGAGTTCACGCTGATCCGACCCATGCTGGAGTTCAGCTGGGACAATGTGAGCTCACCGTTCTGCTCCCGGTTCACAGCTTCATGGCAAATTGTTTTTCTTGTTTTTTTTTGATTTGTGGTTCAAATCATGTCCCCATCAGATCTACACCCATCTGAACAACGTGTTTGAACTGCTGTCCAAAGCCGTGGTGGAGAGCAAGCAGAAGGTCAACATCCCCAAACTGAGCAAGGAGGAGCCGGAGGAGAAGGAGAACGAGAAGGAGAACGAGAAGGCCAAGACGGAGGAAGAGCGAGGTACTTTTTTTTTATTTATTTTTTTTCTTAAGAATGCATGATGCGGAAAAAAAAAAATCCTGTTTGCCAAGCCAGAGTTACTGTAACTGAGCAGAGTGAAATATTAATATAAACATCAAGAGAGAAAAAGAACAACCGACACACTAAAGAACATCAGACTATTTATAATACACACAGAAAAGTTTTTTTTTTTCTGCACATTAAACATGTAATGTTTAATAATAATAATAATGTTGCTAATAATAATACTAATAATACTAATAATAATAATAATAATAACAATAATAAGAAGAAGAAGAATAAGAAGAAGAATAATAAAAGTTAGAAAGTAATAAAGGTAATATTCAAGTTATTTTGACAGAATGAAAATGATAATTCTGGATCGTATGTGGGATAATGAAAATTATTTCGATGTTTTTTTTTCATGTTTTCTCTTGTTGAACATAAATAAATCAGTTCACAGCACTAACGCGCTCATGCTCTCTTCAGCGGAGGCGAAGGCCGTGGAGGAGATGAAGGGAACGGACCAGGAGTACAGCAGCGCTCTGACTCAGTACAACAGCTCCGCCAACTCCGGAGGAGAAGACATCGAGCTGCTGGCCTTCCAGACCGTCACGGGTCAGAACGCGTGGCGCGTTTTCTTTCGGGTCTCCAAAATTACGACAACATACGTCAACTATGCCTTTCATGTGAACTGTTTTTTTTTCCCATGTGTCCAGGAAAGTGCAGTGAGACCATTTTCGAGGACATGCGGGAGCCACCTAAGAAGCCTCTCCACCTGAAGGGCCAGATGAAGTACGTCCCCCAATGGGACTCCCTCATCTTCCTGGGGACACCAATGTAAGTTACACAGACTATATATACTGTACATATGGTTCCACTTTGTTTTAACGTAGACCCCCAGATTAGAGAGTCACTCCAAACGAAATCAAAAATAAATACCACAGCTGGGCCTAAGGTCGGGAAAATTCAGGAAACCAGGTCTACTCTTAAAATAAAACAATCCGAAGAAGGGAAGAAAACTAATAAAATGGAGGCCTCTACACTTTTACTTCCTTTGTACTTGGAAATATTTACTATTCAACATTAAACGTAGCCAATGAAAAATCAGAGGTTCCAGACACGGACCTTCGGTTTGGTCATATTTGACATTCTCTTGCTACCATCTCCACCATCTGGCTCCTTGCAGCATAGAGACGGTGGAGGACATGATAAAGATGGGAGTGTACGTGAACGATCTGAACCTGCACGACTCCAGCAGGGAGCTGATTCTGGCCGGGACGCAGCAGTCGGCCGAGCTGCAACTGGCCCTCGATCAGGTGAAGCTACGACAACAACAAAAATGGCTCCTTTTATCTGAATTATTCTTATTTTAGAATTACAATGATCATTGTAATTATTGCTATTATTATTAGCTCAGGTGAAATCCAAACACTACATCCAAATATTTCTTTTGTTGCATTAAGAGGGGTGAGACTGTAACTGTGTCACATTTCTCATTTCTGCAGGAGCAACAAAAATACGCTCAGCTGCAGGAAATCATCAAGAAGCTGGACGAGGAGAAGAAGAGAGGCGACTCTCTGCTGTACGCCATGATTCCCAAAGCCGTGGCCGACCGCCTGAGGAAGGGAATCACGGCCCTGGAGACGTGCCAGGTACCGGGTGACTCCAAAAAAAACACAGGTTTTTAAAAGGCATGGGATTCTGGGAAATGGCAAATTAGGCTTTTTCTGCTCTCCGAATTAACCGTAGCATCCAATTTTACCCACAGAGACTCTGGCCTGCATCCTAAATACTTTTTTTTTTTATCTCCACAGGTCACCTAAAAAAAAATATATGATCCCAAAAAAACTGAGAATAACCATTTATAATCCTCCTCTCCTCCTGCGTGTGTTTGGGCCACAGGTCTTCTCGGACGTCACCATCCTGTTCAGCGACGTGGTGAAGTTTAACGAGATCTGCATCCACATCACACCCATGCAGGTGGTGGACATGCTCAACGAGATCTACATCGTGTTCGACACGCTCAGCGAGAAGCACAACGTCTACAAGGTGAGGGCAAGAGGAAGGCGGCACACGCGTGTCCATTTATAACTCCCATGACTATTCTCAGTTCAATTCAATGAAAGGTAAATGAAAAAAAAGAAGAAAAATATATAAAAATAGCCCGAAAGAAAATATCTTCGTTCGAAGTCACTGTGAGTTCGTGCCATTATTTAAAAAGTATCTTCTCGGAGCTGCACTTTGGAGCAGGTCTGAGCCGGCCGGTTACCATGACAACCTCAACAGATGCAAATAAATCATAGTCATTTTTACTGAAATGATATATATAAAACATATTTTTTGTGGAGTAATACGCCAGTGAGCAATACGCGCTCCGTCTCCGTCCAGGTGGAGACCATCCGTGACGCCTACATGGTGGTGGCCGGCGTGCCCAACAAGACCACCTTCCACGCGCACCACATCTGCGACATGGCTCTGGACATGCTGAGCTCCATCGACCACCTGAAAGACCCGTCCACCGGGGACAACATCCAGATCCGAGTCGGTGAGCGGGGACACCGAGTCTGTATGGCCACCAGGGGGCATCCCAGCAGGCACTGGGCCAAACCAGAGCAGGGGTAGTCTCAGTGCTGGACATTGCTCCGAGATGGACTACGTTTGCAGCAAAAATCTCGATTTTTTATTTATTTTTTGTATAAATCAACAAATCTATTACTACAATGTGACAGCAACAGTAAACTTTGATATCGTTTCCAGGTCCAACAAATGTCGGCTCTAAATGAATAATAATATGAACCAAAAAATATAGTTTCTACAGTGATTCCATACAAATATAGTACAGGTATTGTCACTATTGATTTCCAATGAAATCCCTGGAATTTGAAATATAGGTGAAGAAGTAAAGATCATACGCTGGATTATTTTAAGTGAAGAAACATGCAGAACTTGGTGGAACCTGATTTCCTGTAGTAATAAATCAAATTGTGCCGGGTTTTTTTTCCCTCTCCCAGGTATCCACTCGGGGATGGTGGT
Organism: Colistium nudipinnis; assembly: GCA_016785305.1. NCBI lineage: Eukaryota > Metazoa > Chordata > Actinopteri > Pleuronectiformes > Rhombosoleidae > Colistium > Colistium nudipinnis. The sequence continues at coordinate 257,576 of JAFBJU010001534.1, forward strand.
GGCCGGCGTGGTGGGTCTGAAGATGCCTCGTTACTGCATGTTTGGAGACACCGTGAACACGGCCTCGCGCATGGAGAGCAACGGAGTGGTGACTACACTAAGATATTTAACCATGGGAGCCAAATAACCCCAGGCAACCGTAAAAATAAATGAAATAACATCCATGAGTTCCCCTCAGTAAGAAAACCTTACTATAGCAAAAAGCGTTCAGTTGAGTTCATGCAATGAATCACTTAATTTGCCTTCCATTAGTTACAGTAAGGAGCCTTAATGTCACGTGTGGTGGAACCTGTGTAATGAACGGATGAATAATCCACGAAACTAAACTTCTTCACTTCCGATGGACGATTAAAAAAGTTTCACTGCAGATGTAGCTGTTTTTTTTGTTTTTTTTTCCACAGCTTTGAAAGGACTTGTTTTTTTCCTCTGTGTGTGTGAGCAGGGCATGCAGATACACATCAGTCAGACCACCAAAGATCACCTGGAGCATGAGCCCTACATCATCGAGGAGAGGGGAAAAATCTTTGTCAAGGTCAGAGGTCAACGGCAGCCCACACCTCACATATCTGTTCACTTTCTCCTCCTCCATCCACTGAGAGGGGTGGACAGGATGACATCGACATTTTCTTGGAGACTCTCAGTGGAAATATTGCAACCAAATCTGTTTTTTTTTCCTCCTCATATCAAACAGGGCAAAGGCTACATGAAGACCTACTGGCTGAAGGGAAAGAAAGATCTATCGTTTAAGACTCCGGCAGAGATGCGCTACAGCAGCGAACAGAATGACTCCGAGGAAAAGAGCTCCATCGGGTGAGTGGACAAAAAAAACAAAAAAAAACGAAACTGTGTGGACTCATGACGCCCCCTAGTGGTTCAAGCTGTCCCTGCAGCATCAGGAGACCAAAACCATGCCTAAAATCATCCCTTCTAACAACTTAGCCTCATATCAAGTTATTCATAATACATATAAGAGATGAATTATTTGTTAGCGCCACTTAAGTTTGCTGATATAGCTTAAAAAATGTCTGTCAAAAAAAATATGCGAGGTAAATCACAGCATTTCACTTGAGATTACACTCGCTTCCATTAATTAGAAGAAAGAAAAGGTCAATAATGGGCTAACTTGTTTTTTTTTTCGTTTCAACTACATTCCAAAAATCTTTAGATTCAAAAACGACATTTCCGTGAGGTTACAAAAATAGACTAACAGCGCCAAAGATCAACCAGGCAAATCGCATCCTTTCCCTTTTCTGATATAGCCAAGTACGGTAAATATTTAACCGTGTCTTATTGTGAGATCCACTTATGTGTAATTGAACCAGCTCCGCGAGCACCAACGCCAAACGCATGGCGTCCAACCTCAACATCGCCGGCAGCGAGGAGCAGGCGGAGAGGAAGCCCAGCCCCAACGAGCTCCCGCCGGACGCCCCGCCCCCACCGGAGGCCGCCATCGAGCCCGCCCCCGCCGAGGCCGCCGCCGTCCCCGACAGCGAGCATCAGGCCAAAAAGACTAAGAACAGCAAGGGAGCCAAGCTGGAAGTCCCGGGGCAGGGCAACGCGGCGCCCGAGTCCTCGCCGCCAACCGACGGGCTGGAGATCCCGGCTCCTCTACTCAACATCAAGAGGCACAGCTTCAGGCAGCAGTACGCCAAGCTGCCCACTAACCTGCCGATGCGCAGCGCGTCCTGCGCCCTCCTGTGAGGGCCCGCCGCGCGACCTTTCGCTCAAAGGTCAAGGTCGTTGGCGGTCAACGGTTCCCAAATGGTCTGCAAGTCGAAAATTGAAATAACTCACTCACATTTCCCACTTATGTCCAAATGTACAGTTCCATTTTTTTTTTTGGCAGCTGTCAGTGGCCTCTACACTGAAAGTACGAATTCACCGGTTTCGCAACGCGCCTTCCTCATGTCGAGAAAAAATGGATAAAAAAAGGAAGTGCAACATCCTCTACACGCAGAAACACATGCATGGAGAAACACACCAACTATAGCTAACAGGCATTTTTTTTTTTCTATTTTGCGTTTACTCACTGTTATGAACACAACAGGAGCCATGTTCACATGTGTCATGACAACTAATTACAGGAGGTTGGTGGAAAATGAAAGTGACGGGGCCTACAGAGGATCTACAGATTACCTGCTTTGAGGCTGGAGCCTCCAAAAACAAATATTAAAAAAAAAAAAAAAAATCAGAGTTTGTATTTGATTTGGTTTAAACTAGGCGTATGGTAATTGAAGCATTTATTTAGAGGTTTCACGACATTGTTTTTTCATGAGTTTTGGTTCTACTTTCTGTATGTAACTGTTACACTGTATGATAGCGTCTATTTATATAAAACTGTTCTGTACAGCCACTAAAAATGGCAAGTTTTCATCTTTTTTGGAACGAGATTGCTCATCTATTATTGACGCACCAGGTGGATCGCACATTCCGCTGATTTGGGCTTTTTTTTTTAGCTTTATGAAACAAACAAAAAAAGGAAAATGATCACATTGTTACACAAAAAGCCCATCAGCCCATAAGTGGGTTGTTTTCAGAATCCCCCCCCCAAAAAACATAAGCAAGATGGCAGTGTGAGAGGAATCCCCCCGATCAAATGAAATCTCACCGCCTCCCTCGAAACAAGCATCCGTTCGTCTCAACGTTGGTTCTCCAACCGTCGCACAACGCCGCGAGAGGAAATCGCACACAACTAACACAAAAACACACGAAAACACCCAGACGGGAGCTAAACTCTCCAAATCCTCCAACAACTCGGTGACCTCAGGTCGGTTTTTCCCGTCTGACTCATCGATGGTGATAACACACTGCCATTATGTGACGGTCGCACTGTGTGTGTGTGTGTGTGATCTTTTAATGAAAGATAAGTGACATAATTGAAGTTTCTCTTATTATCTCATAACCAGAAAAGGCCAATGCGTAAGTAGAGAATAAAAGGTGGAGGCAGGTTGGTTCAGGACAAAAGAGAGAGAGAACGCGCTGTCACACCGGTGTGCGCACACACATGCTAACATACACGCACACACGCACTCAAACATACAGGTACACACCCACCCACTCCCACACCCCCACACACACCCACAGACACACACACACACACACACCTACACTCTCTCACACACACACACACACACACACTCACACACACACACACACACACACACACACACACACACACACACACACACACACCCACCCACACCATAGGCTCTCAGACACCCACAGACACACACACACACACACACACACACACTCACACACACCCACACCCCCACACACACCCACAGACACCCACAGACACACACACACCTACACTCTCTCACACACACACACACACACACACACACTCACACACACACACACAGACACGCACAAAGACACACACACACACACACACACTCCCTGGCTGATGTTTCCTTGTAAGATGTCATTACCCGATAAAGAGGAACCCATCAGGAAACCGCTTAAGCACTACTTCCTGTCTGTTGCCACGGTGACAGACCTCCTTCAGCAGTTGCAAACTTTTACCACAACTTTACACAAGTAAATGTTATTGCAGGAGGAGGGGGCGACACACAAAGAGGCAGGTGTGCTTTTCCCCTCCCCAGTGCACACCTCTTCAGTCCAGCTGGGTCTCAGCACTGACCTTTGACCCCGCATCTGACAACCATTAACACTGGGAGCGAGCTCATTGGCCGAGGCTCTCCGAATGGGGCGGGGCTTCAGCCAACGGCCCTCTCCGACCACAGCTGGTTGCCATTCAGATAAAGCTACAGATAAACACACTGGGGTTTCGGAATCAGCAGTAGCCACTTCCTGATTCTAAATGAATGGCTGAATTCATGTTTTCAGACACGTTTTATTGGGGGGCCACAGAGCGATTCATTATTATTACTATGATTTATATTATCATTATTATCTCAGAGGGTGGGACACGTTTTATGGGAACCAGCTCAAATAAAAGCTTAATTCATAAATAAGATTGATACTGGCCTTCGGTTTTTTATGAGCTAATACGACATACCGCAATCAAGCTAGCCTCTCTTCAGGAGGTGAATGACTTGGTGAAGAACACCATGATAAAATATTTATGGGGACAAAGTGCAATAAGTTGCCTCACGGTAATGTCCACAGGTCGGATGAGGTCAAGTCTGTCATTTCAACTGCAATAAAAAAAAGGTTGGTCTAAAATATGCTTTGGATGCAAAATCAAACGAAAACAATCACGGCCAGACAAAATGCAATTGAACAAACACACACGCACGCAAGGATGGACAGAGACGGAAGCCTCGTCACCTATGTAAAAACTTCAGCGCGAGCACGTGTGTGCGTGACACACGCTCTCCTGGACCAGCGCTACGATTTGACACCACACACACACACACACACACACACACACGCAGGGAGGTGACAGGGCGCTCAGCTGCACTGACAGGAGCCACATTCCAGCCAAGGTGTACAACAAAAAGAGAGTTAAGCCGCTCCTCTTTCAGCCGGCTGCCCGATCATGGCTCTGAATTCTTTCTGGAGTTTTCACTTGTCAGGACAAGCAGACACAAAGCGTCAGCAATACACACACACAGAGGCAGGGAGAGAGAGAGAGAGCGAGAGAGAGAGGGGGAGAGAGAGAGAGGGATGAGTGAGGGCCAGAGAGGAGCACAGAGGTTTAGAAGAGTATGAATCTGGACTTTTTAGAGAGAGGGAGAGAGAGAGGGAGGGAGAGAGAGAGAGAGAGAGAGAGAGAGAGAGACACACACACACACACACAGGCTGAGGGGTGTGTCATAGCAATTTAGTTCCTCAAGGAAGTAGAAGTGAACGTTATCTTAAGACAGTGCGGCTGCAGCAGGACTCCTCGCTCGCTCGCTCGCTCTCTCTCTCTCTCTCTCTTTTTGGGCTCTTTCCGCTCCTGGTGAAGATGGAGGAATCTGGATAAATAAATCCAGCCTCACCTGAGAGACGAGGAGGGAGGGACACGCGCCCGCACAGACCCACACACGCACACACCGAAAAGGTAAGACGCCTCTCTCTTCTTCATGTCTCACGATAAGAAGCTGCTGGGCCCAGAGGAGCGTGGCCTTCTTCTTCTGTTGTTTTTTTTTTTAAGCGGAAAAAAAAAGAAGAAGATTTATTGAGTCATTCTAGACAAACAGATGACTGGAAACTATGGTGGGGAGTTTGGGTCACTTCCCCATGTGGAGTGTGGGCCGGGAGATCATGCTGGAACAAGCACGGTGACACACACACACACACACAGATGTGGAGCACACACTAATGTTTGCACGGCCTGGTTGCTCCACTCAATTCAAAAGATTCGGAGGACGGTGGACCTCCCCCCCGTCCGGCCCAAAGAAGCGGAGGTTGGGAAGGTGGAAGATATAGGAAACCACGTTCAAGTGTTTGGCTTCCCGTTTGAGGCTCCGCAGCTTGAGCAACGACGCCTGACGGGAGTTGTGCAACGTTGTGAAGAAAAGCTGCAGATTTCAAAATGAGCTCTGGCCTCTGCATGGGAGAGGCTTTTTAGGTTCCTTTCAATCAAATATTTGCCAAATGAAGGAGATATCATGTGGAACGGAAAAACGTCCAAAGAGTTCAATGTGCAACTGACGGAATATTGTGAGACACACGACAAGTGCGAAACGAAACGCGCCTCGACCTACAAACAGGAAGTGCTATTTCATCCTGGCGCACCACATTCAAGTTCCACTATGAAGTTGCTTCATATATGTTGGTTTATTTTCTCTTTATGATCAGGTGACGATCTCTGAGTTTTTTTCATCACATTCAGGTGGAAAAAAACCACTTTTACTCAGAAAACGCACACATGTTCGTACATGCACACAAACACCGGAGTCATGCGAGGAATGCTAAATATTTACCTCTGCAGCCGGGGCCTGCGTGGATCCAGCCTGGACCCTCCATGAAACTAACATTTAAAGATTCCTTTCCGCCTGCTGTTACAGTAACACAACATACAACAACCACCACCTCCTCCTCCATCCACCCAGAAGGTGCTGGAGACCTTCTCAGAAAAGGGGAAAAAACGTTGAAATTGTCCTGGATGTGAGTTAATATAAAATAAAAAAAATAGGAGATGTGATTCGAGAACTAAAAGCGGATTCACCAAAAAAAAGCCAAGTTACATACGTCCCTTTGTCTCCCCAACGTCTTTTTAACAAATCACTGAGATGGAAGCATGAAACTGAAACCGCTATCCATTATCACCGTGAAGGTAAATTCATCTAATGAACGTTCTCAAATTCCCCACGGGGGGCCCGACGCCTTCCAAACAAAAGGAGTCATTAGAAAAAAAAAACAATGCTCAGAATGAATGTGGTGTAAAAAAAATTATAATTACATCTTGAGAGAGAGCTGTGGAATGGAAGTGACCGGTTTGGTAATTATGGATGTTATGAATAACGCACCCGGGGGGGGGGCTGTCGAGTCACAGCGAGCGCAATTTTGCACGATAGGATCATTCGTGCCACTGAAATCCACGTTTGCGTGTTTGTCAGTGAGATAGTGGAGCGGAGAGCACAGATTGCGGACTCGGCAACTCGGACATTGAGAGAGAAACGCCGTCCAATCACGGGAGCAGGAAATTACATCAAATCTGGTTTGACCAAGCAGAAATTGATATCTGGTGGATTTTATTCCCGTAGCTCAGGGCAGACCTCAGGGTCAGTGCTTACAGGAGCGACGCTGCCACCGGCACTCGTGCAATCTGTGAGCAGCAGGTACGGACCTGCCTCAGATATGCAGCCTCTCAGATACTTGTTGGCACAGGCTGCACAAGGAGGAAGAGATGCTCGGTGACATTTTGTATTTTTTTTTTCTAATTCCTGTCCTGTTTGCACACTCTTCACTTATTCACTTTGTGAATATATATATATATATATGTATAAAAAAAAAAAAAAAGGGCGGAAGGTGGCAGGAAGTAGGGCGTGTAATCTGTGGCAGTGGTGCATGCAAAGATGCTGCACATTATGGCGCAATTTTGCGCTGGCTGCAAACCCTTTAGATTAGGGGGGAGTTTTTTTTGTCTTTTCTGTGGTAATGATATACATCAAACTCATGACATCGTCATATTCCTCTGATCCTTCTCCGTTGTGCGGATGATCAACGTCCCTAATATTGGAAATAAGCTGCAGGATTTTGTACCTCTGTCATAGCGTGACGTGTGTGTGTGTGTGTGTGTGTGTGTGGATGACCTCTCAGGAGGCTCCTCTGTGATGGAGGCTAGATGTATTTAAAATCTCGGTGGAGAAATGAAAATCCTCGGTGGAGCCTCCTCCATGGTGCTTTTCCCCCTTGGCGTCATATAAAGAGACAAAAACAAAGTCTGCAACTGACAATACACAAAACAAAGGTTTGCAACCACAAACACACACACACACACACACACAGCACTGTGTGGTTATTAATTCACCTTTATCTCTATAAATTTGCCAAATAATGAAGCTTGATTATTGATAACGACAACAGCCAAATGTGTGTGTGTGTGTGTTACGGATGATGACGTGAAGGTGAGAGAGTCGCCGTGATGGCTGATGGAGATTCTCGACTTCAAATCCCCAAATGAGGTTTTTTGGGGGGGGAGGAGAGGGGTGAACATGTGTCGCTTCCGCCACGGAAGGGCTTGTCCTTGAACGCAGCACTTCACCTCCACCTGCCTCCTCCACTTGAGCTAATGGCCGTCTGGCAGCAGACAGACCGAAGCGGTGTGAAAAAACGCTGCTCGACTCAGGCCGTGACTACAAATACATGTTTTGTTTTGTTTTTAACGCTGGTTTCAGATTTTGTATTTCTATCATAGAAAAAAAAAAAAAATAGAAAATCTTCACCTGGAGAAAAATGGAATTTTTGACTTTATAATAATATTTGTAGCTTACAGATGTGATGTTAAGTGATTGGACTTCATGTCAATGTTATATAATATATACTGTATATATATATTCGTTTTTTTACATTTTTTCCAAGCTAAATTGCAGTCATCTCCATTTTTTTTTTTTCCCCCAGTGATTTGCAACAGTGGCATCATTATTTCTCCAAGTTGATTTCTTTTCCCCTTTTCTACCACCCAGCCCAGCCATGGACGCCTTCAGCTCCAAGGACATGGCCCTGAAGGCCCAGAAGAAGATCCTCAGCTCCATGGCCAGCAAGAGCTCCGTGCAGATGTTCATCGACGACACCACCAGCGAGATCCTGGACGAGCTCTACCGCATCTCCAAAGAGTACTCGGGCAACAAGAGCGAGTCTCAGAAGGTGATCAAGGACCTGATCAAGATCGCGGTGAAGATGGGCCTGCTCTTCAGAAACAACCGCTTCAGCAGCGAGGAGCTGGGGGTGGCCCAGGACTTCAAGAAGAAGCTGCACCAGGGCGCCATGACGGCCATCAGCTTCTACGAGGTGCGTTCACAACGTTCACGTATTTATTTTGTAAGCCTGGCAGATAGCCTGGTATGGAAGTTTATTTAAAGTTCTGAGGAAACCAGCATTCTGCATTTATTGGACATTACTGGAAAAAGGTCACGTCTCCTAACACATGCTGTGTGTGTGTGTGTGTACCAGGTGGATTTCACTTTCGACAAGGCGGTGATGTCGGAGCTGCTGACCAGCTGCAGAGACCTGCTGCTGAAGCTGGTCAACAAGCACCTGACGGCCAAATCCCACGGCCGCATCAACCACGTCTTCGACCACTACTCCGACCCCGACCTGCTGACCCAACTCTACGAGCCCGGCGGGCCCTTCAGGCCGCACCTCACCAAGATCTGCCAAGGACTCAACAAACTGGTGGAGGAGGGCACGATATGAGGGGAAGCAGAGGAACGTGTGCGGGACCACTGGGAGACATTTTTGGTTTGGAATGAACCGTGACTGGGGCGACACCGGTCTGAGGACCAGAAACGTAGGACGTGAGCAAATCTGCTGACCCCATCTGTTCTCAAATAACATGGGATTTAAAAAAAAAAAAAAAAAAAACTCTGGTTGAATAGTTCAAGTTTTTTTTTCCCCAAATATATATATATATATGCAAGTTTAGAGGTAATTTTATTAGATGCTCTTCCACTGAGACCACACTTGAATATAAACTGATTTTATTTTTTTTTCGAAAAAATGAATATGTCATCCAATGTTCCACACTTTACTCTATACTACTGATGTGACGCGATACCGAGAGGAGTGAAAACAAGAAGGGACAAGATTGCATGGAGAATATGTATTACATAACGCAGCAGCACCATCTGCTGGTGGAGAGGACGCAACTGCACGGCTGAGTTTCCTCAAACAGGAAGAGGAAGGTGCAGCCAATCATAAATCAAATAATCTCAGCCGCTGGACAATTAAAACATCATCACCATCCCACGGGGATGACTCTGTGAATCCTGTCATTTGTGTTTTTTTTTTTTTAAGAAACTGATCACAGTGGTTGGCCCAGGTTGACACCAGTGTGATTCTTTGGTTTTGTTGTTTATCCCGTGATAAAAGATGTTGAATTATGACAGACGAGGGAAAAGAAGAGGAAGGTACAGGAAGAGATTATGAACAGGAGTTTCATGAGAGATTGTCATTTTAATAGAAACAAGTGCAGATATTGGATATTATATTTACGCACGCACGCACGCAGAGGAAGCTTAATGTGGGATCATGTTTTTTTTTTTTAACTAAACTTCTCAAAATAAAAAAGAGCCACATAAATGACCAGTACAAACAATAAAAAATATTGCTGTGAAAATAGCGTAAAAAAAACCAAACTCAAAAACGTTTTGCTTTTAACTTTTGGCTACATCATCATTTGAATTCTTCAGCAGTATCAGACTAACTCAATTTTGCGCTCCGGGTGTCCCCGTTAAGTGATTAACAAACCGTGGCGTTTAGGTTTTAGTTGGAATTCTGAAACCGACTGTTGTATTATCGGAATGTGTGCATTACATACAATCACGTGTCGGGGGTGCTCGTATGAAAGGTCATGTGACCAGACCAACATGTGACCGAATGATCATCTACCAATTCACGCCACAGGGAGCCACGCTTTGGACTTTCATCATTTACTGTATCCATACCATAAATAAATAAGGCTAAAGGAGCGCTTTCCATTTCACGGTCTGTGAAACCACAGAATGAAATGACTTGGTCCATACATCAGCAGGGAATCAGCAGAGTTCAAACTTTTGTCTTTTCTGTGTGTATGTGGAGGGGAAAATGTCACAGTTCAAAGATCTCGTCCTCACTGTGTCTCAGTTTCCTGGTGAGTTTTGTAATGGTGAGCGGTACTGCCACCGTCTCCAGCTGCTGCATTCTGGGAGATGAAGTGACACTGTGTGACCTCGTCAGAGGCCGGCGGTCCGATGTCCCGCTGGTGCAAGCTACTTCGAGGGCAGCGACTCTGTGAGGAGTAAAAAAAAAAAAAAAAAAGACGAGGAAGGTGAATCACCAAATGACAGAGAAAAGAAAAGGAACCTTGCCTTTATTTTAATATCAGACTCAAAAACAAACCAGCCATCTTTGGATTTTAAAACACAGGGACGGAAATGTAAGTTTCCCATTTCCCACCAAATGTGTTTCTGCAATGCAAACTGCATATGGAAATAACATCTACAAGTTAATAAGTTAATAAGATAATAATGATTTCTGGTCAAACTAGTTTGTAATGTCAAACATTAAATAGTGTTTCTGTAGACTCAAGCATATGTGTATTGGCGTTAAGGAATTCAAGTTGGTTTACTTTATATAATGAAGAGTTTAAGTAAACCCGTAAATGTGCTTTTTCCCCCACAGCCAGATTGGTTTGTCTTTGGGACGTTCTTAAAAAAAAAAAAAAAAAAAAAAAAAA
>JAFBJU010001534.1:268426-288425 GCA_016785305.1 Colistium nudipinnis
AAAAAAAAAAAAAAAAAAAAATGAATCAACAAATGTTGACATGACATGAGGGAAATCGCACAACACACAACAAACAGAAAATGCTTGTGTGACCAGGTCAGACCTTTTCTCCGCTTCTGGGCGCCCTCTGAACGCAGCCTGCTTGGATCGTTTTATCAACCTGTCCAACCTTTTCATAAAATCCTCTGGAGTCAGGTCCGCAGCTCTTTCTTGGCCATCATCATCCTCATCACAGTTCCTCTCAGAGGAGCTTCCTGTGTGCCCGTTGTGAACGGGAGCACCACCGTCCTGGTCTTCTTCAACCAGATCCGGAACGCGAGCGCTGGTGTCGTCGGACACCAGCGGGATGGACAGCGATTTCTTCAGGAATATCGAGTCGTTGGTGTAGAGCCTGTTGACTCTTTTTATTTGCTCCATCTGTAAGAAAATTCACATGTCAGCTTTCTGAAATCTTGTCTCATGTGATTCTGAACAAAAACATGTTTTATCTTTGCGCTTTTCTTTTTTATTTTTTTGGTTTTTACTCAAATCACAAACCACCCAACAGCTCTCAAATTGAATTATTGTTCTTCCATGTACTGATATTTCCCTGGTGTCACTGGATACATTTTCATACTGTTATTATAGAAACGTTGACACATTATTAATATAATGTCACTGAACCAGACTGATATAGCCATATACTGTATATATAAACAATAATAATAATAAAGTTAAAAAAAGGACAGATTCACAACCAAATAACACAGACTGCACACGAATATAGCTCTCAATACAACAGCTACTGTGGCAACCCATATTTTACTTTATTTGTCAAATATTAGTTTTTCTTTTCTAATAAATATGGACAAATATAACTTGTTATTGTTTCTTGTTGACAAAAACAAAGAAAGTATTGAGTTGGATACTTACGGTCACGCCGTACTTCAGAGCCAGGCCTTGGAGCGTCTCTCCGGGCTGGATGTGGTGCTCGATGCGCCTCTGTGTGACCGGAGACAGCGGGGAGCGTACCAGGCTGCCGTACGATTTGCTGCGGCCCCCGCGGAGGAGACCTCCGGTCCCGGACATGGTAGCGATAGAAAAACCCCAAACGGTTCCAAAGAAAACGGTGTCCAGGGGAAAGAAAAACGCTTCCGGGGGCTCATATCACGAGTTATCCCGGGATACGCATGAGTCCTGGTCCCAGGCTAACAGCTGAGTTAGCTCCGTTAGCATGCTAGCTCCATGCTAGTTTAGTTTACTTTATAAACGTGTTCTTTTTTTAAATGGACGTTTTGGTCTGTTTCTGTCTCGGGTTCTTACCTGACGTGTCTTTGTCTCAGTTCCTCACAGTGTCTTACCTGCAAACAGGTGTTTTATTCCCGCAGGGGTCGAACAAACGTCCCGTCTCCTGACATATGTTGCCATGGCTGCGGAGTTCCCGTGCTGCGTTCGTGGTCGTCGGAATAACCCGTTGCCTGTGGTAGCTTTATAGCCCACACGCACACGGCGGAGTGTAATATAATCAAAACTCCACCCACACAGTGAGTCATTATTTATTTTATTATATGATCAACTACGTGAACAAAATTCTCTAAAAACCGTGTTCATGTGAATTTAAATGTTTGGAATAAATTAAAGACAGAGTTCCCGTTGGGCTCCGAACGCAACGCTGCTACCAGGAAGTAGCGTGTGTTGCGCTCTTAATCTCTCTCTCTAACACTCTCAGATTATCCAACATCCTAATTATGTCTTTTAAACGAGAAGGTGACGACAAGAGTCAGCTGAACATCCTAAAGGTGGCATCATATGTTTTGTTCATTAATCTCCTCCACCTCAGATTTCGTTTGAGATTAAACGTGTTATTGTTGTTGTTGTCGTTAGCATCCCGTTTGCTAACGGCTAGCTGCAGTGCTGCTTTATTTACGTTTCGTTTTTTTTATGTTTCAGAAACGACGTGTTGCAGATCTACTCTCTCATTTTATTCCAGAAGACGAAGCGACTCTCCTGAAGAATGGAAGGTAAACGAAACCCAACCCGCTGCTGGTGGGAGGTAGAGAAATAATCGCAACACGTAATCCCAGGTGACAGATTCGAGTTTCTGATGCTTCCTGTAGATACTCCTGCCTGGTGTGCTCCTATCGTCCTGTGTTCGACACGGTGGATATGCTGACAGTCCACAGAAAGGGGAAAAAACACCTGGAAGGCGAGAATGTTACATAATTACATATTTACATAATTCACTATGAAAGACTCGTACAATGAAGCAGAAAAGCTGTCAAACACGGATTTGCATCATTTATAGATTTCCAATGTGGTTATTGCGGCACTGTCATACATAGAAGTGCAGTCGTAGTTATTTGTTGTTGTATTATCCAAGCTGAATGCTTGGAAAATAAATATATTGTCATGTTTTCTTCTTCAGGACTGAAGTGGTTCTATGGCAGGAAAACACAGCTGAAGGATGAAATTAGAAAAAGGCAACATGAAGACTACGTCCAAGCTGAAGACACAACGCAGGTGGGCAACTGTCGTGACGGTTGTGGGTTTGTTTAGTGTGTTAACTTTTGACAGGTTGAAGTCGGAAAGTCACGGAAGGAACAACACGCAGTGAACCAACGTGACGTCGCGGGCCTGTACGCACACACACGTCTTGTATTTGTGGATGTTTGTTGTGCGTCAGAGCTATTGTGTGTGTCAGACCTCTGACTATCATAAGATCCTGACAAATAACCCAAAGCGAAAAGCACTCCCAGGAAGCGCTTAAAGAGAAATCAAGTCAAAGTGAAATGAAACGTGTTGTTGCGATTCCAGGAACCGTCCAGCTCGGCGCCGTTACTGACACAAACGCGCAAGCTCACACAACACGCCTTGTTAAAGAGCGTACCGTACAACAGCTGCCATCGCACCACCAGGTGAGCATTTTAGATACTCCACACTGACGTTTACATGTCGGTCAATGCCCAAAAGCTTACATTTTAATATGTAAATATTTTATGTAAATATAAACGTGTCTTCTTTTTTTTTTTTTAAAGCACAAAATCTGAAAAAGGAACACTGAGCATCAACAAAGCTCTCGAGCCAGAAAATAAACGATGGAAAAGTGACGTTGAATCACCAAACGTCTCCCGGGGCTTCACAGCAGGCTCGTGTCCGATTTCAATTTATTTTTTAGTCTCCCACAAGGTACATTCGATGTTTCTCATGTTTGGTGTTGATTAGGTTTTAACTGTGTGGATGAATTTTTCTCCAGTAGCCAATGAAGAGTGGAATCCATCACAGGATGTAAAAGAATCTGAGCTTCCGGTGGGAAAGGAGGCGGAGCCAATCACATCAGAGAGGAGGAAGGAGCTGGAGAATTATCTAAAACTGAAAAGGTACCATTTATAATCTGATTTTTTTTTTTTACTATTTTTGTACATTACAGTCTTTCATATTTGACATTGAATTTCAACTTTTTTTTCGCTCAGTGACGGTTGGATACAAGACCGGAGCGGCCAGTGGGTTAAAGACGAGAATGTGGAGTTTGACTCGGATGACGAGGAGCAGCAGCAGGAGGAGAAGGAGGAAGAGGAGCAGCCATCTTTACTCGCCACTCGCTGAGAGGACGAGGACTAAGAACTGTGGGGATAAAAAAAACCCAGATCATCTTGTACCATAGTGGTACACCCCAAAGACTCCTGATAGTTTGTCCCGTTAAAACACAAGAGAACAATGTAAAGACGTTTATATCAAAAATGCTGAAACACTTTATTTTTTGAATGTTTATCTCTACAAGGAAAATAGATTTAAAGATGAAATGAAAGAATCATTTCTTACATCCTTGCTTCACTGTAAATCAGCAGCGCAGAGTTTGAGTATCGGTGTCACTCAGCTTCTGGTTAGAATTCCTCACAGCAGCGTGGAAATTAATTGGATAACACCGGTGGGGGGGGTGGGGGGGCCTTTCTGAAGACACCGCTAACGTGCGTCTAAAGCTCCACTGCATTATTCCAGAGCGGAGGTCCGATGACCTTTTAATATCAGGCCTGACCTTTGGTCAGAAGGGAAACGTGATCTCAATCTGACAAAAACACGTCCAGGTGTCAATCCAAAAAAACACACAAACAAAAACAGCAAGCGATTGAAATCGTTCAAATTTGCCAAATATCAGTGAACTCAGTTATTAGTGGCTGATCGAGTTAAAAAAAAAGAAAAAAAAAAGATTGAGATAAGAGGGAACAGGAAACGGGAAGAAAGACGAGATGGGAATCTGAGCAATGCTGTTAAAATCCTCCGAGGTTAACAGCTGTGTCTGTCCGTTAAACTCTTCGAGTGGATATTTATATTTGGAACAAGGTAACTCAAGCCCAGTGGACGAGGTTCTGTTTCCTGTCGGGGTGGGAGGAGGTCAGAGGGAGGGGGGCTGTATAAATAGCTCAGGTGCTGGTGGGAAGTCGGAGGATCACGGGAGACTTAAGGGGATTCCAGCGACTCCTTTACGTGAACAGGTTTAAAATGATACGTGGCCTTAATGTTTATTCTTTGAAATTGAATCGAGAGAATCCCTTTTTTTTAGTAATGTTGCAATAATGGAAATAAAGGTTAACATGTAATTAGAAGAAAATAATAATTAATATAATAATAATAATTACCGTACATCCGCTCTTTGAGCTGTCGAACCTGAAATAATAAAAGTAAAAATACGAGCTGCTGTTTTTAAAAAGACTCAACTCATAGGAAGGATGAACTGAAACGTGGAAGAAAGCTACAACAAATAATATTTGAATATAATATCTTTTTTATTTATTTAAATTATTTACAGATTGATTTCTTTCCATGGATAGCACCACATTGGAAAATGTTTTCGTGAATGAAAGGTGTTAAGTTTTTTGGGTGGGCTTGATGTTTGACGATGCGCAAACTTAAAGCAAATAAAAAAGAAAAGACACCTCACATTTTGCTTGTGACCTATACATGCCTTTATGATGAATTCAGCGCTCTACGAAAAGCTGGCTGCGGAAAAATTCAATGAAATGGTGGGACGTGGATGTTCCATCAGACGTGGTGAGGTTTTTTTTTTTTTTTTTCATCTTAATCTCTGCTGACGAACTGTAGAGGAAAGAAAAGAATTGTATTACAGTCGTGACATTTCGTTCAAAAATTGCTTCCTCATAGGTCCCGAGCAAATGTTTAAACAAAACCAGTATTGCAAATATTGAAATCTACATTTAAATGCATTCTGTTGATTTTACACGGTACGTTCTTCACCCGAAGCATCTTTCCATCAAGGTGTACGTGCATGTTCGAGAAAAGTTTATTATTTTTTTTTTGGGGGGGGGGGTGGTTCCTCACTCATGTCGTTGTTCCGTGTGACGGCCATGGCGGCCCGGGCGCGCGGACCCTGCTGGGTGAAGTGGTATCCGAACTTCAGGATGCTGGAGTTGTTCTCCAGCATGGAGGCGATCTCCATCTCCACCGAGTCTCCCAGCTTCTGCCTCTGCGAGCACAAATCACAGCAATTCACTCACCACACACAAGTTTATACTCTGATGTATATATATAATATATCTATATATAGAGATATATATCTATATATATCTCTATATATAGAGATATATATTTATAAATTATTAGAATTTTCTTCTATTAAAAAAATGGTTACTATATAATATAAATATTATATTATTGTTCTATATTTTTGTCATTTACCTATTTATTTTTGTATTTTACACTTTTTGAGCCAAGATACAATTTGTAAATTAAAATTTAAATGATTAAAAATGTTTTCATTTTTTAATGACATGCAAACTTTGTTTGTGTTTACATTTACACAACATGATATCCCCGGTGAGAAGTGCTGTTGTGTGTGTGTGTGTGTGTTGCGGACCTGGTTGTCGATCTTCAGCTCCACCAGCGTGGCGTTGCTGGCCATGGCTTTGACGACGGCCATCATTCCGTCTGAAGTGATGAAGTTGGACTCGATATTAAGACTCTGCAAGCTGGTGTTCTCCTGCAGCATCTCGGCACATGCCTGCGGAGAAAAAACGACTCCACATATTAAAACCTGACTATTCTTCGGATTTGTTTTTCTTGCATTAGCTGGCCCAGCGGCCGACTCACGAAGGCCACGGGGTCGTTGCTGCGGGTGGCGGCGATGCTGAGGAACTCCACGTGAGAGTTTCCCTTCATGCCCTCAAAGATCTCCTTCAGTGTTGGGATGGGAATGTCCTGCAAAGTGAATATGATGAAGCACGTGCAGGGTCCATATTTATTCATGAACTAATAAATGAGCAGAGCGCTTGAGTTAAGATCCATAACTGAAGGAAGGAGGAACATTATCTGCTCGACATCATGGCCTATTTTAGAGGAACGCGTTTTCATCCATTCATGCATCATCTGACGTTGTGTGTTTTCTCTTTTGCCCCCCGACCTTGATGTTGTTGAGGTTGACCTCTATCAGGCTGCTGTCGTTGTTGTGGATCCTCTCCAGGGTCTCCTCCACGTTGGTGGTGTTGGGAGGCTCGTCGGGAAAGATCTTGAACGGATCTGGCTTCACCACACCTGGAAGGACACAACGTAGATTATTTTTTTTTTAATGTCTTTCTTCAAAGAGGAAGTAAACAAGACCGGCAGTTTTTGAACTTCCTGTTTGTGTGCTCCTACGTACTGTTGATGCCCTCGGTGTTGGCGATGGTGCCCGTGGTGCCCAGAGCGTCGTAGTACTGCTTGTTGCTCATCAGCGTGTACATACCCAGGATGGCTGCAAGTACAACACAACAAATACAACACTGTGAAGACATGGCAAATACAAATATATATAAATGATATCACACGTTTGTGCACAGTACTTTTACTGCTCTCAAAAAACTTAAAAATCAAATACAAAAATACAAAATACTGCAATAGTATATATATGATTTCATTTTATGTTTTTTTTTTTTTTTTTTCTGACATGTATTAAGTGTGGTTTGGTCCACTTGAGCAGAGAGCATTCTCCGTCATCACCAGGAGGTGGCAGAGCCGGTTCTCCTCGTTCTCCTTTTCCACCCACACAGCGGCCTCCTGACCCCGGTGCGTGGAACCATGGCAGGAGGGAGGCCAAGGAGACAGCTGCCTGGGCGGGGTGCGCGTGTGTGCGGGCGCGTTCGTGTGCGTGCGTGGCCCTGAGAATAACTCGCAGTAGCTTTACAGCAACGCCCTGGACTGCGGATTAGTAAACGGGCGGATAGAGCGGCGTGCTAATGTCCGACATAAAATGTGAAAAGTCCGGAGTGACTTGTTGGCCTCTCGCTGTGAGCCGTGAGCTCGTCGCCTTTTATTGTGCGTTTGCCAGAAAGTCCAGAAACACAAAAGCCGGGCCCGAGGCTTAATCCTCAACTGGACTCGGTCCAATGGGGCTGATGGACACACACACACTCATGGCCTTTGTCTCCGTGTGGCCTCGGCTCACCGGATCATAATGTTTTATTACTTCATTAAAATGTATATCTTTTAGAAAGAAAAAAAAATCCAAACGCATCCTTTAATATAAAATTGAGTAAATCTTTTCTTTCTAAATACGTTTACTCTCAGGAATTACAATATATTCACTAACTTACTAACTAATAACTTTTAAGGGACATATGTTAGAAATCGTTTTTTATTATTATTATAATGTGTGTAAACGTGACTATTTACATTGGGACATCAGTTTTTCCGGATTATCATTATTTCTCTCTCTATATATATCTATATAAAAAGCCACAGGGGCCACACAAGTACAAAACAAAAGGTTCCATGAAGACAGAAGGTCAAAAACGGTGTCTTTAGTATTTCATATTTCATAAAATCTAAATAAAAGCCCTCTGACGTGACTCTGAGACCACAGCAGTTTCCCCACTTCTCTGCTTTAGAGAGATACGGTATCTTCCTCGCGTCCAACCCCGCCCGTCCCAACCAGGCTCATTTATTTTGGTGTTGCTGAGTGCGGGGGAATCGGAGCCGGTCCCGTGTCTGACCATGTGTTGGCGGCCCCCGGGAACCTCCGAGCTGCACTCACTGTGTTTAGGGGGCAACAATACGGGGCGGCCCCCGGGGAGACGAGCGGGTCCGTACAATGGAGCGTATGTGGGTCAGAGCCGGTGTGATGAAAACACTGAGGTCGCGCGGAGCCATAGCGGGTTAATTATGAAAATAATAATGAATAAGAACCTGCTGCTGGGAGTCAGACTAACCTGTGACATCACAGGCACAATTAGTGTGTTTTTAATATTTGAAACTTGCTTCAATCATTCAGGCAATAGGTTGGACAACTAATGTTTCATAAGAGGCAGAGATGTCCTCGGCCGGGTTTCTACAGGATTTCGTTGATGTTCTTCCTTTTCATTGAAGGACTTTAAGCGTTTGAAAACCATTTCATGCTGGCGTTTGTCTTCTCACCTGCGATGTCACACATCTCGGCATCGGTGGCGTTCTTCAGCGCCTCCTCCAGCTCCGGCTCCAGCATCACCTGCTCGTGCTCGGGAATCTCGGCCGGCTTCTTGGCCACGAAGGATTTCCCTGGAAAGAGAGAGAGAGTCTGTTATTTCACCGGATGACAACGGTCTGCGAAACAAATCTTCTGAGCGGTGGGAGCATTAAATGCGTCTCAGCTCTGTGCGTAAAAGCTCCGTTCAGATCGTGTTTCCCAAAAACAGGAGTAAACCGGAGCTTATCGGGGGATTTACTGAGCAGCTCCGATACACTCCAGTTTCTTTCCACTGGATTTTTTATTTTTATTTTTGGGCTGTAAAATTCCAGTTGGAGCTGAAAACGACAACGGCGTCTCTTTGTCGTACATTTATTGGCCGGGTGGCGGATCCTGACGCTCCCAACAGGAACTGGTTTAAATAAAACTTTAAAAAAAAAGAACTTTTTCAATTTCTGATGGTTGGACCTGCACATACACACTCTAATATTCCTCTGAAAAAAGATCTTTTCAATAAATGGTAAATATATTTGCATATTCCATATTGCCGTTGTTTAGGCTTCACGTTTTGATTATTGATTACGCAAATAAAAAAAGAGAAATTCCACCTTTCTTCTCCCCAGTGAAGGGCACCAGGTCTTCCCTGTCCGCGTGCTCGATGGCCTCTTTCTCCAGGTGCTGCATCAGGGCGTCGCGGTCGTACGCCCCCGTCGGGCCCTTCTTCGTCTGGTCGCGCTGCCGGAAGCCAGCTGGCAGCATGGCATTCTGGGAGAAACGGGAGCTCAAGGGTTAGCCCTGTCCAAAGGCCATGGGTCAAACTGCATCTGTGGTTTTTCATTCTTGCAGAAATGAACTGAACCGTTATATTGAATCTTTGTTTCTCATAAAAGGTATAAAGTGCTGGTGCATCATGGGAAAGAAAGACTCACCTCGGGGTCCATCTCCTGCAGCTCATACTCCAGCTGATCCAGCTCCTCGGCACTGAGGCCCTTGAGGAGGGCGTCCTCGTCGATGTCCCTGGGGTCCGACATGGCTCTCACACACACACACACTCACCCACACACACCGCTGCACACCCCTGGATGAGGAGCCTCTGCGGGACGGGGAAAGAGAGGGGGGGGGTATTATTTGGGGGGCTGGGAACCCCCCTGTTGCTCAACAATTCCATGATCTTCATCGAAGCTTATTGGCTTATTTTGCTTCCATAATGTGACGGCGATAACAATAGAAAGATTTCCAATACATCTGTTGTACTCGGGGGGAGGGGGGGGGGGCGGGGGAGGAGTTAGGGGGGGGGGGGGGGCGGAGTCTGAGTAAATGTCTCCAAAATGATCAAATTCGAGCGTTGGTTTTTTCAAAGTAAAAAAAAAAACACGAGAAGTCTGAAGGTGGAGAAAAGTGAAGAGAGAAGAGGGAGAGGCCTCCTCTGTAACTCTAAACCCTGAGCTCACTACACCAAGAATAGCAGGATATGGAGAGAGAGAGAGAGAGAGAGGGAGGGAGAGGGAGAGAGAGAGAGAGAGAGAGAGAGAGAGAGAGAGAGAGAGAGAGAGAGAGAGAGAGAGGGAGAGAGAGAGAGAGGGAGAGAGAGAGAGAGAGAGAGGGAGAGGGAGAGAGAGAGAGAGGGAGAGGGAGAGAGAGAGAAAAGTGCAATCCCTTCCTTATCACCGACACACATTCGTTCACACCCAAAAAAACGATCTACGCCCCAAAGCTAAAAACACACACGTATGATCACACCCGCCCACACGTATGTTCCAGACTTTTTCATTTCCATCCCAACTTGGTCAGAGAAGAGAAGTTTGGTCACAGTTCAGGTGTCACAGTGTGAGCGCCTGTGATGGCAACACCAGGTTTTTCTGCTTCACTTTAGGACCATGGCATATTAAAAACAACATGTGTCGGCCATTTTCAGGAGCCAATTACTCTCAGCAATTCTATTCTTATTATTGTAATAATAATAAATGGCAGATTAAAAACGATAAGCACTTTTGGTCAAGATAAAAATAAAAGACACGAGTCGCATGTACACTGAATTTACTGTCAACGTCCTTACTACTGTACACCGGTTGTGCACTGCAACTTTGTTGGTTGCGTCAGTGGGTCAAGCGGGGGGGGTTTCCATGACAACAGTACACCGGATCGGTTGCCATGGAAAGGGAACAGCCCAATGCAAACACACACGTTCGGAATAAATCGAAGCATGCGTGTCCGAGCTTTTCTATATGAACTGTGATGTAATATTATAAAATATATCCAAATAGAAAGAAATAAAAGCCACTTGAAAAAAATGTAGCTTATAATTGAACAGCATGTGTCAATCAAAAGATGAATAGAAATTGGAATCCCTGCATCCAGACTGACAGAAGCCTGCGCTGCTTGGCATGAATCCTCTTCTTTATGAGGCCAACTATAAAAACCACCTGTCCCGCGCATCCTGGAGCCCTGCGCCTCTAATGTGTAAATCCCGTGACACAAAGTCCGGATCGCACGGCTGACAAGAAGATGCACGAGATTGAAAAGGAGGTCTGCGGGAGAAATTGAGATTTTTTGGTGATTTCCTTGGGATAAAAAGTTGGAACAGCCTTTGCTTCATTCAGAAAAAGAAATACATCTGTTCTAGGTCACTTTTTTTTTTTTCTACCAAATGAGGTATAATACCAGAAACTGCAAGTAAAAAAAATGAACATGACGAGATTGATCATTTTATTTATATTCAATCTCGGCCGACACAATTTACCTGCTGTGGAATAATGAAGAAAAAAAAAAAGAAGCTATTTCCTGCTTTCCAAATATATCATTTTTTATATAATTGATCTTTTATATTTTGATGATATACATATTCTACATTCCTTCAGTTTTCTGCCCGCTGTGTTGACTTAAGAAGTGAATGTGACCCAGCTCATGTCATTTGGCCGCAGTGAATCCCTTGAGCCGCGCTCATTGTTGAGTTAAGCACGCGTTCCAGCAGCGCCGTTTAGTGACATGCGGTTGGTCACGTTTCGTCTACGTCTGCAGTCACATCCAAACATGTATTCAGAAAGAAAGAGTCAGATCAACTCTGCTTCTTGAGGCCTCCTGGTATCCTGGGAGGTCCATCTCATGCATCTCTTGTGCCTGCCGTCGTCATGGAAACGAGCCCAGTCGCCTGCCTGCTAATGGGACGGCAGGCGGGTTTAAATTGGTGCTTTCGGGTCTGTGCGATTTTCGGACTCGGCCCTAACGCCGAGAAAAATGGTCATCTGGAAAAATGTGACACGCTTGTGACCTCCTTCACACGTCAGATCAGAATTTTTCATCAGCGCCCAAAACGCCACGGAGAGAATTAAAAGCCTCGCATATAGGACAATGGGGCACAGCGAAGATTGAATTCCAAATAAATCCATGGCTGCACATAAATGTTTTTTTTTTTTTTTTTATCACTCAGGATTATAAATTCAACCTCAGCCGGTCTAATTCATCAGATGACATAAAAACCACGACAACAACACAAACCTCTACTTACTTAAAATCTCAAAAATATTGACCAATAAACAGAGACTCCTTCTAGGCTCAACGTGGAGATCAAAAGCACACGCTCGCATTTGTCCGTCATACATGTGTCACGTGTGAGAGATATTTACCTTTATCATCAACATACGTGTGGCAACAAGGAGAGGCAGCTGTGACCCCTGCCGACCTGAGGAAAACACTGAGTGTGCGCCTGAGTGTGTGCGTGTTTGTGTGTGTGCGTGGGTGTGCGCGTCTGTGCGTTTGTGTGTGCGTGTGTGTGTGTGTGTGCGGCGGGAACACATGCACGTCGGTGTGTGTTTGAGTGTGTGTGTGCGTGTGTACGTGTGCGTCTGTGCGAGTGTGCGCATGCACGTCGGTGTGTGTGTGTGTGTGTGTGTGTGCGTGCGCCTGTAAGTGTTTGTCTGTGCGCGTGCACGTCGGTGTGTGTGTGTGTGTGCGTGTGTACCTGTGTATGCCTGTGTGAGTGTGCGCGTGCACGTCGGTGTGTGTGCGTTTGAGTGTGCGTGTGTGTGTGCGTGTGTGCGTCTGTGCAAGTGTGCGCGTGCACGTCGGTGTGTGTGCGTGCACCTGTAAGTGTGCGTCTGTGTGCGTGCACGTCGGTGTGTGCGTTTCAGTGTGCGTGTGTGTGTGTGTGTGTGTGTGTGTGTGTGTGTGTGTGTGTGTGTGTGTGTCTGTGCGTCTGTGCAAGTGTGCGCGTGCACGTCGGTGTGTGCCTGTGTGTGTGTGTGTGTGTGTGTGTGTGTGTGTGTGCGTGCGCCTGTAAGTGTGCGTCTGTGCACGTCGGTGTGCGTGTGTGCGTTTCAGTGTGCGGAGGTTTTGGATTTCACCGTGACAAAGGTTATACTCTCACTAAACCTCCATTTTTTTTAACCAGAGCAGAAAATAAACTTTCAAGTCATTTCTGCCTCTGTTTTTAGGCCCCCGGCGTCCCGTCCCGGGACAGTAGCGAGGGGGCCGTCCTGCCACCGACAGCTCAGGAGATTTGTCACCCTCCGCGGGTCATTTCTTCTCCACGTCTCAGCGCCCGAGTGAAACATTCCAAATCTGCCCTCAGATTAATTTTAGCCTCACAAGTCCTCCACGTCCAGCCGTGTGAGTCCAAGCCGGCTTGGGTTGCTCCTTCACGCCGCATCGCGCCAACCGTTTATAAAAATACATTCACAAAAAAGAAAAACAACCAAAGCTTGGCTTCGTGTTGCTGCACAACAGAAGACGTACGTCTTTCTTTTTCTTTTCGAATATTTTCGGGCAGATTATCCACGAAAAGCAACAAGTGGAACTGTTCGGCTTCAAAAGTGTTCCGAAAGGCGCAGAAAGGTCAAATCTGCATTTCAACACAACTGAGACAAAAGACCCTGAGAGACGACTCCATCTGGTGATTCACTAACGTCAGACACTCACGGATCCTCACTGGATGGAGACGAGATCTTTAAATGGCCGCAGACCATAGACGGATTAACGGAAAACTCTTCAGGACTCCAATAAATCCAGAAAAAGAAACTTTCACCTTTGTCCTGCCGCACAAATCCAAACTCCCACACACACACACCAATAAACACCCGCGCACACACACACACCAATAAACACCCGCGCACACACACCAAACAGGCAACCCAGGTGTAACTAATAGAGTTGGGATCCCCCTCCTGAAAAAAACACACAAAGACTCCTACACACTCATGCACACATATACACCGACACACAAAAACACACAAACACTCCAACACACACACACACACACAGAAGCAGAGAGGACAGGAGGAAGCAGCCTCACACTCACCTTCACAGGAGCACAGTGCTGAAGCCCCTCGACAGGACGGAGGCTCTCACACACACACACACACACACACAACCACCCACAATTCTCTCTCACCCCCCCCCCCCCCCCCCCCCCCCCCCCCCCCCCCCCCCCCCCCCCCCCCCCCCCATCCCGTCGCCCCCCGGCCCCTCTCTCTCTCGGGGGTCAGACCTGCTATGCTGAGACAGGAATACTGACAGCACTTTGAGAAGTCAGCAATTTATTATTTAGCCTGTGTGTGTGTGTGTGTGAGCGAGAGAGAGAGAGAGAGAGAGAGTGAGAGAAGTGGGGCATGAACTCATGTGTTCATCAGTGGTTCAATTAAACCTGAAGGAAAAGAGGCAGAAAGAGAAAAGCTGACATCTGCTGGATCGGGAAACTCTCTGCACACGTTTCCTGTTCAAGACATTTGACTTTATCTTCAGACTTTTTTTTTTCCAACCTATCGAGTTTTAAATGTTTATATTTTTCATCATCATTCACCGTCATGTTTATGAAACAACTTTGGTATTATTGATTTTTTTTTTCCACTTAAAGACAATGGAGAATTGACTAGATTTATTAGATTTTAATTTATTAGAATTTGGACTTGAGTAGATGTTTCTATATCTTACATATCATATATACACAAAAACATGTATATCTATATTGATGTATATTTCTATGATGTAAAGTTGTATTTAAGAGCGACACTTTTTTTTTTTTTACAAACACTCATTAACAATCCTTCACCACCTGCTCTGTGTTAAACAAAATAATGAACTGAAAAAAAAATAATAATCACAGAGGTAATCATCTAAAAAGAGACAAAAACGTAGAGAAACACCCAAAAAGGACTCACACAGGTTTGTTCCATGTGTCCGTCGGCCATGTTGGAAGATTCCACTTCCTCCAGGGCCCAAAACAGGAAGAAAAACCAGGAAGGCCCCAATAAACCACTGTGTTCTTCTCTAGAGGCCTTATTAGATTTCTTTATTTATCTCTTTTTGGTTATACCTGCTGATCTAGAACCGTTGATGAAAATATTGGTTTTAATATGCTCAGCATCATATTATTAAATAACTTCAAATGAAAATGACTCCTTCGCAATAAAGTCCTGTCAAATAAAATCCCCATTTCCTCCTCTCAGGCACAATTTTGGCCAACGAGTGTAGATTGAATTCAATTCAATCCATAAAAAAAAAACGGACTGATTTCTTTCATTGATATTGTCACATTGTTTTTGTTTTTTTTCCTTTGAAGTTTAGATGGAAATGTTGAATCAAAACCAAAAATATAAATGATCATTTCACTAAAGTGTTAGATGTCATAATCTCATGCTGTTACAGTAACACCATTAATGAATAGTCATTCTTTCGTTATTTAGGAGGCAGCACATGATGATAAAAATGTCCCTCCTGCAGGGAAACCAAAAATTCACAAATTTTTTATGTTTTCCCCTGCAGAAAAAAAAAATCCCATTTGCAAACGAAATGAATCTTCTTTCCTTCTTCCAAACCAGGTATTCAAAGTATTTTCTGAGCTCCGTCGTTTCACCTTTTCTCCACTAGGTGTCAGCAGAGACACACCCCCCCCCACCATTTCAACTCTGTTCTTACGAAATTGTTGCTTGAAAAAGGCAACTGTGTAACCCTTACCCTGCAGGCTTCGACCATTTTAATGAACTACAGGAGAAAAAATAAAATAAATACAAACATAGCCTGCAATGAGCAATAGTGAAATCATCTTTCATGTGTTCAAATCTTTATGTCGTTGGTGGTGAATAATTCATGACACATGATGCTGGATTCTCTTCGTGTTGAAGGACATACAGGTAAAGGTGTGACTAACTGGGAGAGAACACAATGTGAAACATTTCAGCTTCAAACTCTGAAGCATCAACGAAATGTGGCCTCTCCACATTCTGCCCTTTCTTGGAGATGCCACTGACGACGACAAAACAAAGGTGTGTTCAGCAGGTATTCATCCATTCATTTTCGCTTTATTTTCGTTTTTCTTCTGTCACTGCATAGAATCCCCAGTGCGAACATGTTAACAGCTGAGTTCCCACGCTGAATCGGGATAAATAAACCCTGACTTCATGTTTTGTTTTTTTTTCTTCTGATACGATCTTTCCCACCTGCAGCGGTTTGTGTGTGTGTGGATGATGTGGAGTATTTTTTTTTTCTCTAAAGGCTTCAAACAGGGAGTCAGATGAAATGATAAAATGAAACTCAATTAAACGCCCCAAGAGCAATGTGAATCCTGTGTGATGTGTATATTCCTAATATTTCAACATTTTATTTCAGCATCATCTGTGAACTTTTGCCTCCAAACCAATGGTCCCGCCGTCTACTATTTTTCAAGCTGCGTGTGTGCGCCTGCGATTCATTGGGCTGACCTGACCTCAAAGCAGATGTTTACATGGAGAAAGATGCTTCATGTAAAGATGAATCCTGTGTGAAACTTGTACTGGTGGTGCGACTGTATACTAGCACACAATCATTTCCATTTTAAAGAAAGAAAATGCATTGTCTTCCATCTCTCTGAACTATTCGATAATGAATCACATCTGTTTGTTTCCTTTTTCATTGAAATGTTTTAAATGTAATAGAAAGAAAGGAAGACCACCTTTATTAGTCCCACGATGGGCTATAATCAACAATATAAAAATATAAAATAATATGACACACTGTGGGCGGGGGGCACAATTTACATACGCCCACTTATATTATCGTGAAGTTTACTGGGCTTACGTGTTTGTGGTGATGCCATTTGAGGTTGAATTAGGGAGGAGGGAGAGGCGACACTAACAGGAAGTCCGCGGGACGTCCCCTCCACTGAAAATAAAAACAAAACTCTGTCGTACGAAAATAATGGTTTCTTCTCCTTTTTTTGTGTGATTTCTCACCTAGCACAGGAAACACATACATGGAATTCCTGTAAACTCGTCATAATCTAGGGTGGGGTTTTCTTTTTCACCACAAGAGGGGGACGATGAGAAAAGAGGAACCAGCAGACAAAAGGTCTTTGTTTCAGGAGGAACATGTTAGTGTGAGTCCGGTGTGTGTGTGCGTTCAATGTGTGTGTACGTGTGTGAGTGTATGTGTGTTTGTGTGGCCGTGCGCAAGACGTGTGTGTGCACGCGTTATCTGTGTGTGTTTGTGTGTGTCTGTGTGTGTGTCTTTGTACAATAGCCTGTGTTGACAGCCAACACAAGCTCTGGCTGTCTCTGTGACTTCACTTTGTGTTTGTAATGTACCAGAACACAACCAGCCGATATCAAACAGACCACATGAGAAACATTCCACTGCGTCAGAGGAGCCAACTGGGCCCTCGGGGGCCACAGGCCCGACACACACACACACACACACACACACACACACACACTATGTCCCATCCCACCCAGTGTCCTTGTTGGAGCCATTATGCTTTGAGGAGTGGAGCTGACGCGTGTTCATCCATCCACCAAATCGCCGCCCGGTGAGTCAGCTGATGATAAGGTGTCACAGCGTGCACACGCCTCGGAGGTCAGAGGTCACTTGTAGATTAGACATGAGATTAGAGACACTCATTTAAGGTGAAGGTTAGATTGGAATTTACCAGCGCCGACTCAAACTCCACCAAATAGGAGATGATGGCGTCTTGATTCACATAGGGTGACATGTTGGAAATGTACTCCTATTTGAGGTGTGTTATAACATGGTTATAAGATTTTTATAGTGCCGGATTTTGGAATGCGTGTGCACACGTAAGCAGCTGATCTTTTTATTACTTTGACTTCCTGGCTAATATAATCATATATAAAGTCTTATCGATATTATACGATCACTTCAGTTTACCACACCGGAACTACCGAAGATATGATGTTCTTTTTTTTCTTTTTTTCAAAGCTTATCTTTACAGCAGATTCAAGATCAGTTCATTCTCCTGAAATAGTCTGCGTGAGACTTTTTTTACCAGCCGAACACTGCACCACATGTTTTAAGGGGGATCGTTTGTTGTTTTAAGTTACATTTTTTAAGTGCAAAGATAACAGAAGCTTTAAAAAAAATGTGATGGGAGAAAGCGGAACGTAAAACATTTGTTAAGTAGATACGTAAATAAGTAGAAGCCCTGAAGCGTGAAACTTCCCTAATTGTATTTCAACAGTCCAACAATTAACAGCTTTGTTTCAGTGACCTAATTATAGATATAAAAAGTAAATAACCCGTTTTCATTGATCGTCCGGTCAACATGCACCACTGATCAGTGACGCAATCACAATCGGTTATCGTAAATTGATCAGAAGTCTTCATTTCCACCATTCCTGTAAAAAGAAAGGTACCTGAATGCCTCACTGACACTTCATGGATGTTTCCTGTGTAATAATGGCGCCGACATGTATAAGCTTTGACACGTATGTCAGGTAAAATACACATGCACACAGACTACTGTGTATTTTTCTTAATCCATAACCCTAACCCTCAGGTGGACACTTGCACTTCATTTAAATGTGACATTTGTTTTTGTAGTTTTAACAGTTTTTTCCCCTTGAACTTGTGATCACCTGTATGCAAATCTTTTTTTTTTTCCAACACTTTTAAATGTGAAGCTGGCCGGTTAAAAGTTGGGCATTTCCTCGGTGGTGGGGGACAAACAACTGCCAACTGATTCCTCCAGATATCATATATATTTTTTAAACTGTACAAACCGGTCGTGGTGAATTTGAACGGGACTTTCTGTTTCACAATGACTCTTGGAAACGACCCAAAAGAACAAACCGAAGGCCAGGACAGGCGGAGAGAAATATTCCCAGAGGCCGAATCCATTTAAAAGGTCATAAAAGAAAAAGAGGAGGAAAAATATCAAGCTAAACATCATATAGAAAACATATGTCAAATCAAATCCATGCGAAATGATTATAAACTGGCCAGAGGTCAGAAGCTCGCAGACATTTGGTGATTAATTAAAATAAATGACTAATATTAGAATTACTCATCAGTTAAGACTGAGACATATAAGCCTGAGACATGTCGAGACTAATCATTTCCATTATTTGTGTTATGCATTGCCAAGCAGCTCGTCTGGTGTGTGTGTGTGTGTGTGTGTGTGTGCCGCATGATGTCACATGGTGTAATAAGGACTAAGAGTTTGGTATGTTAATGATCAGCGGGTGGCTCATCAATAACACATTCGCCAAATGGCTCGTGGGCAGCAATGGGTTCTCCTATTGGACGAAATATAAATATAGAAAAAAATAATAAAGGCAGGAAGTGTCACATGGACATGGACACGGTTGGACAGACGTCCTGTGTGGCCCCTGGGCAAAGGTCGGGCCCCTGGTGACCTCCGCCACACATGGCGGTGATGACTTGGTTGGCTCGCTGTCACACAGGAACTAAATTAATTATGAATTGATTCATCAATATGTCAAGAATCTATCTGAAGTACCCAAAGGGACAATGACAGCTGGAGGGGACAATAATAAAAAAAAATATATATATATATATATATATATAAAAATAATAATAATAAAAAAATAGATATATATTATTAATAATAATAATAATAAGTATAAGAATAGGTGGTGCCACAGGTTCCTGTGACACACACAGTGACAAAGATGGACACAAAGACATAAATAAGACAGACACAACAAGCCACAAACGACATTATCATCACACAAAGAGACATTGAAAAAATGATCCCATGCACAGACACACACACACACACACGTTCAACAGAATGGAGAGAAATATGCCCTGGAATAAACACACAAACCCCCAAATACCCCACAAGGTCATTAGAGTGTTGTTTTCTGAGTGGTTGACCATGGATCGTGATGAATGGGTGAAAAAGCTGAATGGAACCAGACAGAGAAGACGTGCGAGGCGTTCATGGTCACACGGCAGATCGCCTTTCACTTCCACCCCGCGTCCCCCCCTTCGCTTCGATGTCTCTTCCTCCCACGCTTCCACGCCTCCTCTTTGTGCAGCCTCAATCCCACACACTCAGGCACACACACACACACACGAAAGCACACACATACACACACACGGGGGGGGGGGTGGTCTTACGGGAAACCTGACGCAGAGTACCTCATCAAATGACTGCATGTGGAAAACATTCGGGATAAAGTTGCTGTTCAACACCAGAAAAACCCAAAGTGAAGCATTTAAAGAGGAGAAGAAGAAGAAGAAGACTAAATAAACCTATTTCCTCTTAGATTCAGATACAAAAATACACTTCTGAGTCCATTGTCTAAACCCAGCATGATTAAAACCTCCGCTCCAACTCTCACATCCTCCTCCCCCCCCCCC
>JAFBJU010001534.1:288443-343400 GCA_016785305.1 Colistium nudipinnis
CCCCCCCCCCCCCCCCCCATGCTGTACACGTTTAATAAATACAAATGTATGCATTTGTGTCTTTTCCGTCTCTGTTCACATCTGAAGACATTGAAAAAGTCTCAGGGTCAAATCCGTGTCCTCGCAGCCTTTCGTGGACTATTAAGATCTCGGGACATCTGGGCTTTTTAGGTCAGGGCTCATGATAGCAGCTTGTGTGTGTGTGTGTTTGCGGGATGTCAATCAATGGAGCATTTCCTCGTTCCGCCACACTTCCAATCAATCGAATCGATCCGGGAATCAATTCAACTGCCTGACGTTTTTTTTTTTATACGAAACAACAACAACAACAACGGAGACACACAAACCAGAAATAAAAACTTGTCCCCACTTTCAACCAAGCAAAATATTTACATTCGGAATGTGACCTAAATTTCCATATAGCTCGTCTATGGGGGGGGGAGGGGCTTAATCCATCTTAACGATCACTGGGCATCTCCATCTCATGTATACGACAAAACAACACGTGGTATGTGAAGCATCCCTTTGATCGCATTGTTTGGGGGGCTTCTGCTGTCAGAAGGTGGCGCGGGGCCCCCGCCGGAGTCCGCCCGCCAGACGGCCGGGGTCAGGAGGGCCGGCCCCCTTCCTGCAGCCGGGCTGATGTCAGGGCCCAGGAATGTGGAAAACAGAGCACACTGGGGGGCCTTGTTCTCCCACATTGAATGGTCCGGGCAGGAATCCAAACCACATGCCACACACACACACACACACACACAAGGCCGAGGAAACGAAAGCAGAGATGGAATGGAAGATTTTCAAGTAATAAGGTCAACAACAAGAAAACGCACACGCCGAGCTCGTGGCATCAAGAGAAACGTCGTTTTCACTGAATGTTGAAAATCACCGTTTTTCCCCAACAAAAAAAAAACCCAAAAATGCCTCGCCTCTGTGACAACACAGCCACGGAAGGAGCTCAACACGGAGTGCAGCATCGGCTGCTGGAAAAGTTGAAACAGGTAAAACCAGGTGCCAGCAATTAAAACAAATCAAGAGCTGCCCCAGAAATAAATCACAATGAAAGGCTTTTCAAAGGGCGCGGCTCTAATGCCAAAGCTTTGATAAAGCTTTTAATTCATTCATCATCATTTATGGCATTTTCCTTGTCACACTGATGCATCCAACATCTCACCTAGTGTGTGATTGGTTTCCATTGATCTGTGGACTGTGGCAATCACTGGGCATGTGTTTGTGCTCATCACTGGGGTGCCATGAAAAAAAAAAACAAGAAAAAGCCTAAACCTAAGGTTAAACCTGAGACTCTGCACCCCATGGAGTACCCCACGGCTCAATACTGGGTCCCAGTGTCTTCTTAATCTATATATTCATTCAACAAAAAAAGCAACATGCCAAAGACTTACTGAGTTGGCTGCCAGCAATAATTTGGAAAATTTCCCCTTTGTCTAAGGGGACTCCTTTGTGTAATATTCCGAAAAACGAAAGAAAATGACCAGGAACGATCGCTTGACAACAGAAACGGACTGAAAACAGTGATGATCACATTATCGACTGTAAAAAAAAAGAAGAGGGACTTTAGGGCGAGGGATCTATTTGGTACATTCCGCACTGATAAAAAAAGGAAAGCAAGAGAAAGTGAAAGGAGGCCAGTAAAAAGAAAAAGGAAAAAAGGAAGAGGGTCAAAATAAAGGAGAAGAAGACGTCAGATCAAACAAAACAAATGAAACAAACTGTGTGACACACAATCACGGATGTGACTGTAATAAGTCGGAGTCACGGTTACCTAGCAACCAGAAGAGTCCAAATAAAAACCCACTGTCTCTCTCTCTCTCTCTCTCTCTCTCTCTCTCCTCCATCAGAACCAACAACATCTGCAGGCGTGTCGTGACTTCATCACCAAACACACACACACACACACACACACACACACACACACGTGGAGACACAATGTTCTCACTGTGGACGGGAAGCACCTCGCCCAGTGGAACGGTCCCAACCCAGGACATTCTCAACCCATGACCCACCACCAGGATCTTTGTTTATCTTATAGCAATATAAATATAAAGCTTGGAGCCAGTTTTTCATGTTGCTTTGGAACAGATAAGACTTCACAAACCATTCTGGGTTTGAAAAAATAAATCAATCAAAAAATGTTGTTTCCGTTTTAGCGCCACACCCAATAAAAACAAATTGGCATTAAAGTTGCTTTCATCAGAGCAAAAAAAAAGGAGCAAATCCCGAATCCTTTCAATCCGTATTATAAATAATAAATATCAAATACATTATAAATGTAAATCACCAAATAAATATAAATAGTGGACTAAATAAAGCAGGCAAATGATGCAACTCATACGAACATGTACAGATGAAGTACACATTAAGGTGGAGCTGATGTTTTCTGGGTGGAGGAGAGTGTGAGTGTGTGTGTGTGTGTGTGTGGTTGCAGCGCTTGATCACGTCTGCTGCGATTACAGCTCTTACATAATGTGCTCGCTCTCATGTCCAGACACGAACCTCCAGGCCCAGGCTGGAATCCGAGAACAGGACGTTCCCAAACACTGATGCAGCGATTCTGAAGGAATGTCAGGAAGCCTCCAGACGCCAACTGGTCCTCACGGCCACACAACGTTGGATTTATCTTTTTAACGCTGCATTTTTTCCCCTTTCAAAATAAAAATGAGGAAGAAGTTTTTTTGCTGCTTCTGGTTTCTACAAAGACAGGTTTCTGTGAAACCGTTTTTATTTCATTCTTCCTCATCTCTCCCCTGATCAAGATCATTTAACTAAGTTTTCGGCTTTTAATCACTTTTTGTCTGATGGTTAGATAATTATAAATCACTTGGGTCCACTATTTTTGTATTAAGTATCAGTACTTGCTGTAAATATTGTGAATAAATATGTGCAAACATGCAGAAACGTTCTTTTTATCATTTTTGCACAATTTGCTTTCCTCTTTATTGACTTATTTATTCATTTCTACTATTTTAATCATCGCTCCCCCTTGTTCAGCTGCAGTGAGTATCTTGAAGTCTATGGATCTGGCTGATGACACCATCTGCCTCCTCTAGAAAAACCTCGGCGCAGACAAAGGAGCCTCCTCGTTTTTCTATCACACACAACAAAGTAGGCCAGCGCAGTTTTAAAAGGCTTACGGCTTCACAGCAGACGTTCTGGTTCCACGACAATGACGCAACACTCCATTATACGCAGCTTATGGTCTCAGATGGCTACTGTAAAAAATACATGTAAACAGCACTTAAAGGGTAACGTCAGGTCCGAGGGGCTCTGTGATTGGTGGAAGCAATTGGAGCGCGGTTGAGGATAAAACCTGAGGTCTTTATTTCACAGAAATCCAACAGAAATCCCCTCAATAATCCAGTCCCCGGAGACATTCAACAACTGCAGAGGAAGAAAAAAAACAAACACACACACACACAGCCGCCCACTGGCTTTTGGTTCTATTGAAAACATTTAGGGAAACTGAAACAGCTTCGGGGCAAATGGCTAGAACCCCAAAAAATAGATAGCTAAAGGATGAAGAGGCGGATTTAAAACGAGGTGAACGTGTACAACACGCTGGATGGTGTCGGGATAAACCCAGATTTACATTTCTATAGAAACATCCCCGAGAACAAAGAGCGGAAGAGTTTCATTCCAGAATGAGACATCCACCCACCCACACACACGCACGCACACACACACACGTGAAATCTGAAGCACAGTTTGTGAAACCCAACATGGCAACCCCTTCCGAACTATTAAAAAAAGTAGTGTTGACATTTTCCATCTGAAAGTCTACATATAATATAATATATAATACATGTAAACCATTTTTAAAAAGTACAGTTCTCATCCTCCAGATTGGTAAATAAAAGATGAAGCAAAAAAATAAAAAATAAATAAAATAACAATTCTGAATTAAATGTATCTTTGCATTTTAAAATGTGAAGAAAAAAAATAATAAAGAAATAAAATTAAAGTGCATACAAACAGACCACTTCAGGAAGTAAAGGAATAACTGAATATGATTTCATCTTTCATTAACATATGATGGATCAAACCGAAACCACCGGGTGAGAAAAGTGACCCGAGAATCAGAAGTGACCCACGTGAAGGAAATAAAATGAAACCTCTTCATACTGGCTGATGAATTTTTCCTCCACGTGACGTTTTCTTTCCCCTGGAGGTGGAAGTTCCTCCAGCTGGATCAAACCTGAAGCCTGAAAGTAGAGGATTTCTTTTTTTTTTTTCATTCATTTAATAATTTTATTATTTTTTAAATCATTCTTCAATGTTCATCAACCATCAACAAATAATAAATACAATAAAATAAAATCAATACATTTTTATGTTAATAATCTGGTTCTAATTGTTGACGCTGTCGAGGACTCTATGACTGTGCTGTTTAAAAAAACAGTAAAGGTGATCAATGATTGACCAGATTGATTTTATCTGAAATATTGGCTCTGGCTGAAGTATTTGGAGGAAGGACGTCCCAAAGAATCCTAAAAACATCCGGGTTTGTTAACACGGGGTCGAAAACCGTGTCGTCGTCACCGTGTGTTTGTTTTGTGTGTGTGTGTGTTTGTTTTGTGTGTGTGCGTGCGTGCATGTGCGTCTGCAGGCTGGCATGCATAACTGAATACGTCAAGTGTGGACAAACGTCGCATTTCCTGACATTAAAAACAGCAACGGCGCCGAGGGTGAGTTCAGGTGCAAAGACTCGGCGACTTCACACAAAATAAAACCGTCCAAGTCCAGAGGTCCGGACTCTGTCCTCATGGAAAGGTTTCTGTCAAAGGCCAAAACCAAAACGAGAAGCTCCCCGTTCCAAAATGATCTACAGAGGACTTCCTGTTTCCTATGACTCATTTCTCCGGTAAACAAACTGCTGGGCGGCCCCCATTGCATTCTGGGATATGAGCCGTCCAATGGATGGATGAAAAAAAGTTTGACTTTGGTTCCAAGACCAACTCACCCTAACCAGAAACCTTAAACCCTAACCCAGTCAGAGCAAGATATTTCAAAACTTCCAAAAAATAAGGACCACCCTACTGGCAACTGACACACACACACACACACACAACCTGAGAAGCATCGGGAGGTCCCAACAAAAAGTGTGTTCAAAAACAACTCTACACACACACACACACAGTGTGATGAAAAAGAAACGATGACATCGTGTGAGGTGTCGGCAGAATCCTCCACTAACTACTGGTTAGAATCGCACGGTGGTCTTTAACGTGTTGTGTAACCCCGGTGGCTGATGACGCCAGTCTTTTGTTGTGTACGTGCGTTGTGTCCTCTCAGCCCCTGATCCTCTGTCAGCTGCTTCTGAGCATCTCTGAATCATCCCGCTGACGGAGAACAGCTGATTCAAACTGAGGTTTCCATGATTCAGCATGACAAAAGAAACGTTGTGTTTTTTTTGTCCCACAGGGAGCGCGCTGTGGTCATAAAATCGGACTAATTCAAATAAAACAAGTTTCATGAGTTTATTCATCTAGAATAATAAAAAAAACTCCGATGATGTCTTCCATGAAGGCCTTACAAGGAACATTTGAATAATTTACGCATGATGAATTTTTATTTTTGGGCTGGGCCAATTTGGCAGAGGCAGTTCCCTTTTTTATATTTATTATACTTTTTATTATTATTATATTTTATAAATATTTTGACTCCATATTTCGGAAGATGCTTTTCATAACCTTTCATAATCATAATCTCTCTCTCTCTCTTTCTTTCTCTTTTTATTCACTCTCCTCACAGGAAGTGACACGCCTCAGATAATAAGCCATAATAATAATCTGCACAGCTGCTCGCGGAGCGTTAAGAATCGACACACACTTGTCTCCCCGTCGTTATTATTTTTTTTTTTTAAACAACGACAACTTTCAGGTACTTTCCTCCAAACTGAGAGAAAAAAAAAAAAAACACCAGCTCACATGGGGCTGGTGCAGCGAGCCGCGATACCACAAATGACTGTAGCGCTTCAACGACCCACATCTACAACACTGCAACACAACAACCTGTCGAATGTTCGCGTCTCATTTGGGCGCTTTCAGGCCCTTTTTTGGGGGGGGGGGGGTCACAGTTGCCGTACGCCAGAGGTCACAGGGGTCAATGCGCCTTTGTTCAGGAGACGATGTGATGCTGCCTGGCGACACAATCTGGTTTCCCAATTGTGACAGTTGGCTGTTCAAATATGTGGATTTAACATTTTGGGAATTTCATTGCGCTTCATTGGGTTTTTTCGCGCCTGTTGATTGGTTGGCTGAATTTACAAACTGGACGAAAAAAGGAGTCAAAGTTGAAAATACCAGCACGGATACACAGCGTGTGAACATTTTCCCGAGGATGACGCACACAAACGTCAGCGTCTTTGTAGATATTTGATGTTTTTCTGGAGTCAAATTCCTTGCTTTACATCAGCTCTGATCTTTTTGAGATAAAGACACGTGACGTGAAAACATGGCTCAGCTTCAGACACGAAAACGGTGGAAAACTAAATTTAGAGGAAAAAAAAAAAAAGACTTCATCCAATAGAGACGTACAATGGGAAAAATGGATCCCGTTTCTCTGTGAGCGCTGCATGTGGTGCCCAACCCGGGGTTTGGCGTCCCTCCACAGGGTCACATGACGCCAGAGAGGGGTTTATATTAGAGTAAAAGTATACATTTCAAATGGCTCCAGTGCGGAACGTAGCGCCTGTGGGCCTCTTTTTAGAAGAGTTGTGTAGTTAATCCGGGATGTGAACACTGTTTGCCTCCAGTCAGCTGATGTTGTTTCCCTCATGCAGCTCGTGTTCAGGGACATGCGTGGGAATATTTACTGAGCTGGAGCTCGGCTGTCAACTGGCTCTTCCCTCGGCGCCGCACGCGCACGCGCGCACGCCCACTGTGTGCACCCAAAACAAAAGGAAAACTGGATAAACGGAGCTCTGCCTTGGACCGGGCTGGCGGAGAACAGGTTGGAGCTTGACTCCACGCTAACGGCCGTTGCGTTGCCAGCTGTTGCTCGGTTGTTGTTTCTTTTTCTCCCCCCCCCCCCCCCCCCCCTTTTTTTTTTTCCCCCCCCCCCCCCCCCTCGTGCGTTGTCAGTTGCGTTCTCATCAAAGTCTACCTGAGCTATTCAAATCAGGGACAAAAGGGCCCGACGCTGAATGAACCTCGGCTCTCGCCATGCCTGTTTCAAATAGCCTCGACGCACAATCCCCCTTTTTCATTGCAACCTGGACACCCGGCGGCCCCCCCCCGCCCCCCTCCTCCTCGGCACACACCCTAACACAAGTTAGCGTTCCCACAGATCCGTTTTTTTTCTTCCTCTGGCTCTGTGCCAGATCCTCATTCCTCCCCTTCCTCCTCCCCGGAGCTCATTTTGCACTTTGCACAAAGAGAAAATAAACTGCAGAATTAAAATCATTTGGTGCTGTTTTGTTGTTTTTTTTTTGTTTTTTTTTGAGGAAAACAGCTGACGAGCATTTACAGGTCTCCTACAGAGAGACAAGCCCGCTCATGTGAGCTGGCTCCTGAATGCATGGCAGAATAAATGTACTCAGGGAGGAAGCAAACAAGCGTCAGCTGATAGCCGGGACGCATCCCAACACGCTTCAAAGAGACCCTGCTGGAGACAAAGTTGAACCGGAGAACAAACCAAAAAAAAAAGGCAGCATGTCATCGGCATGCGGTCAGGGGGGGGTTGTTTGTGCAGATGGTCACGGCCATGAGGGGGAAAGGTCACAAAACAGGAAGTCCAGCATGGGACAACAATGGGAAGTCCGATCCATGTGACGTCCTTCAGGAATACGGAAGAGAAAATCCATTTCATTCTCTAGGAAATGGAAAGAAAAGAAACGGATTGAAATCCTGGATCGACTGCGCTCCCTGTTGCGGACCGATTCTGTACTCGGGGATTTGCATACGTGTGTAGAATCGCATTTTACCGTAACACGCGCGCCCTGAGGTCACGTGACATTCCACCCAAAATGTTATGTTTGCGTAGAAGAGGTGTGATGAGAAAGAGCATGAAAAGTGCGTGCGTCTGCGTGTGTGTGTGTGTGTGTGTGTGTGTGTGTGTGTGTGTGTGAGCGAGTGTGTGTTTGTGTGCAACACGACACCCGCAGAGCTGTTTCTGGAGAGCGTGGGCGAGCGAAAGAATGTGTGAGAGAGAGAGAGAGAGAGAGAGAGGTCGGGCTCAAACAGAAACGTGTATTTCCCCGACGTGTGTGAGAGACTTTTGTGTGTGTGTGTGTGTGCGTGTGTGCGGGTCCGCGCTCTGGATGTGACCGCGATGGGGAAGCGACTGTGACTTTAAGACTAAAAAGACGTGGCGAATAAATACGGCAGATTGTGGTAAACAAATGATTCCATTTCAAAAGTGCTCCGCCTGAGGCGCATACCTGCAGCCTGAGACACGGTCTGGATGAGGAAGATGTACGGCACACAGAGGTGTTTGTACACCAGAACCACAGAGGACGGCCTCAAGAAATCTTACAGACAACAAACACGCCGCGTTTGGAACCAGAAAAAAAAAATGTCACTCCGCCATCCTTTCAGTGCCAGATTTTTCCCTTTTTTTTTCAAGTCTGGCTCAGTTTCATTTGTTCCATTCAAACTGTTTTTAACGGAGGAACAAAAAAGTCAGAATGAAACCAGACAGGGGGGGGGGAGGAGGGTGTGTGTGTGCGCGTGTGCGTGCGCGCGCGCGTGCGTGCGTAGACGGCGCGGCCTCGGCTGCATTCCTTCCAGCTCTCTGGTGTTGTTCTCGTCAGTGGACCCTGAACACCGGTCAGGTCACTGAGCTGATGCATGTGACCACCTGAGCGTGTCAGGTGAGATCCAGGCCACGCACACCTGACCCCCGTTTACACATCAACACACATGTGCCCAAGATGCTAGGGGGGGGAAAAAAAACACAACCAGCTCCCATTTCGACACACAATGAAGCAAAAACAGACAGCAAATCAAAACGTGCACAATCCTGATAATTAAGGGATGGATTAAATAAGTAATGATAATTATTGATTAACAGCACTGTTATTTTATAAGAATATAACGAATTTTGACTTCCAACAACAACGCAACGTTGTGGACGGACAACTGACCCGGTCAGAGTCAACACTTGGCGTACTTTTTTTTTTTTTTTTTACACATGTGCAACACACATTTGTGCCTCCGTGTTCTGAGCAGGTTCACGGTACCGATCCCAACATTTTCCCTCCATAACGTGGAGGAACTGTAGAGACACGGCCTCCCTTCACAAAGGCAGCGGCCATTTTGTTTTCTTTTCCAACACAGGTGCGAAATCCTTCAACAAAATGCTAAAGCTAAAATGCTAAATGTCTTTATAGAAGCAAAAGAGATGCGTGAACTCGGTATATAAAGGAAGTTATGGACTTGTCTTTGACCTTGCGTGGGCCTGGGAACGGACTCTAATCTCGACTACGAATCTGCACATGCGGCGCGGCGCGGCGCGCCTCACGTGGAAGGCTTTTTTTCTCAGGAAGGCGTCTCACGCCTCTCGGGTTACACGGACGGAATCTGATTCAGTTTCTGTGGAAATGTATCTATTTCCTCAGGCCCGTGCTCACCCTGGATGTTGTGGTGCGTCTCTGCAGACAGACAACGCGACTTTATTGTGCGCGAATAAGTGAGACGAGTCAAAGGTCGCAGGGTCGTAAAGCCCCGCCTCCAACGTGTTTGGCGATACCACCAGAAAGATGTTATCCGCCGTTTCAGGGTCGTATTTATCACACGGATGAGAATTCATAATCATTTCTGCTCATAAATCAATCATGCACATTTTTTTTACCAGTGTGTGTATGTGTACACGTGTGTGTGTCTGTTTTTTTCAAGCGAGATGTTTGTCAGACACTGTGCGTTTCTGTGTGTATATATAACATTTCCGCGGTGGCTGTGTGGTTTAGTAGTGGGATGATTTTCCAGCAACATTTCCCCAGACGCCACCGGCCTGTTTTTCTCTCCTCATTGTGATTTAGAATAAAAAAAAAAAAAAAAAAAAAAGGGGGGGAAAGTCCAGCCTGGAGCTCTGAGCTTTGCATAGAAAATGGAAACAAGCAGCTTTGCCTGATTCTGCAAAACAAAATCCTCCCGTCTGGGTTTTTTCACCTCAGGCCTCGGAGAAAAAGTGAAGAGTCGAGCTGCACCTTTCCCGTAATTTAGCGTTTCACTTGAACGATATCATCATTTTTACGTTCTCCACTCCCGATTTGTTTTGACGGCCAGAGGCTGGAATGTAGTCATCTACAGCCCCACACAACAACAACAACAACAACAACAACACTCATCCAAGAGGCATAGAAATTAAATCATTCGTTAACAGATAGTGTTTTGGCGTAATTACTTTACATACCATCGTAAAAATACAATCCCCACACCCACGCAGTCATTTCTCAGGGAGTTTGAACCCACACAGGATTTATTGATCTGATTTAAAGCCTCGATAAAACCCCCATGTTTTTGTTTTAATATATATATATATATAAAAATGCTGCCTAACTCGGGGGATAATTCACGTTTATCATGAATTAGACGGAATTTCCCAGCACAGGGAAGCTGCCGATGAATCTA
This sequence comes from Colistium nudipinnis, assembly GCA_016785305.1. Taxonomy (NCBI): domain Eukaryota; kingdom Metazoa; phylum Chordata; class Actinopteri; order Pleuronectiformes; family Rhombosoleidae; genus Colistium; species Colistium nudipinnis. Next base: position 299,030 of record JAFBJU010001534.1, read on the forward strand.
TTGTTCTATTCACAATCGTTACAGGAATGAGGAAATACGCAGAAATCCCGTAAATCATGAACTCTTCCTTCACTCTAAATAAAACCGTCCAACGATCAATTATTGGTGACTTTTTCCCCCCCAAAACTCCAACACTGTAAATAATTGGAGGTCGCTCACTGAAACAGAAAATAATGTATTTTTTTTGGTGGGGGGGTGGGACTATTTTCTCTGGAGGATTAACACGCGTGTTGTTGTCTACAGTACAGGACAGTGTTTGTAGCGCGCGGTGGGTTTCGAAATGACGTCTGTAGACAAAAGTTGGTTTAAATAGAAAATATAGAGAGAAAAATTACAGGAAACGTGGCTTTTTTTTGTTCAACCACTTTGCTGCTTTAAAGGAACGTCGAGTGAATTCTCCTCGTGGATGGGGATTTAAAATCGCGGCTTAAGCTGCTGCCAGACGGAACAAATAACCACACATATTTAGGATTCTACAAAAAAAATTAATAACACGTCTGATTCGATTTCGCCACCTTTTCTTTGTCTGTCAAACTCGGGGCCAGGCTGGAGCGGGCGGGGCCTTTGTCCGTTTGGTTATCAGCTGAGCTTATTTAGTCTGTGCTGTAATCCTTCCAGTCATCAGTCGGGGGGGGGGGGGGGGGGGGGCGCCCCACCCCCCCATCAGTCGGGGGGGGGGGGGAGCCCTGACCCAAATTCACAGACAAAACAATAGCCACCAAAAAAGACCCTAATTAGAGTTTGTTTATATATATATACACACACACACACACACACACAGGAGTGCAGGTGCTGAATGCTTTTTAAGAGACAAGTCATTTCATCTGCTCAGTGAAATATAGAAACTAGTCATTTCCATGGTCTGCAGATTACTTACACACACACACACACACACACACACACACACAGAAGAGTGTGTGTGTGTGTGTGTGTGTTCAGGGTCAAAAAAATTGGGATTTTTCCACAATATCTGTGTCTGAGGGGAAAAACTCTTCATTTTATACCCCGACAGGCCAAATACTGAGAGTGAAGGTTTATAGAGTGGAAACCTATTTAAAAAAAAATGAATAACTCACCTTAGATGAGATTAGGGGCAGAAACAACAATCTGTTAAGAGAAACTAAAATCATTGCAGAGAAGAAATTCTGAACTTTACGATATCTCTGGTTTTACTACAACAACAAAAACAAAAACCGTCCTGATGACTAAGAGGAAAAATAACTATCAATTGGTTTGTTGTGATCGTATTTACAGCTGGGCACACACACACACACACACAGAAGAGTGTGTGTGTGTGTGTTCAGGGTCAAAAAAATTGGGATTTTCCCACAATATCTGTGTCTGAGGGGAAAAACTCTTCATTTTATACCCCGACAGGCCAAATACTGAGAGTGAAGGTTTATAGAGTGGAAACCTATTAAAAAAAAAAATTAATAACTCACCTTAGATGAGATTAGGGGCAGAAACAACAATCTGTTAAGAGAAACTAAAATCATTGCAGAGAAGAAATTCTGAACTTTACGATATCTCTGGTTTTACTACAACAACAAAAACAAAAACCGTCCTGATGACTAAGAGGAAAAATAACTATCAATTGGTTTGTTGTGATCGTATTTACAGCTGGGTATCAGCTTTTTATGACTTTCTCTCATTTCATGTTATTCCTCATCCACATTAAATCAACCAGGAAATGGATAATAACGGTGTGCTGTGTATCTCTGAGGGGTGAGGAGGAAACGAAAAAGGTGCCGGTTTTGGTTCGACAATGGACGGGTTTGAGAAAATGAGAAAGACAAAAAAAAAACCCAAGAAGAAAACTTCTATATATCTAAATTTAACACAGATCACATTCAATTTAAAAAAAAAATAAAATAAAAAAGTGTTTTCGAGGTGACAAAGTGTGAAACGTGTGATCAAGTTCATCTTCAGTCTGATCATGAAGGTCGTTAAGGTATTTTTTTAAGATTCAGGGCTCCGCGTACCAGATTAAGAATAAAGAGACAACGGTACGGCAGCAGCTTCAATCCCACGGATTAAAACCAAGAACATCCAGTTTAGGAAACAAATCCTTGAATCTAAACATCTGTTTTGTTTCTACATAGCCAAAACTGGCCTCCACTACAATGAATGAGATGTTATGTTATTTTACCCCGACTTTTATCTCGCAGCTTTTATCGGTTCACTTCCCAAACCAGAGCAGACGGAGTCCCACAGGGTCTGAACACGCATGTTCTCCATATTACTCACATCACAAAGATCTGAGTCATCCTGTTTTCTGTTTTTTTTTCCTCTGTGATTTTCACCAGGCCTTTAGCTTGAGTTGCTACTTTTGGAGACTTGAACGGCCACGTTTCTATTCTCAAAAGGCCTGCGTTGATTTTTTTTCTGCTGACCAAGTGCTGATCCAAGGAAGAAAGAGAGACAGAAAAAGAGAGAGAGGGAGGGAGGGTGTCCTATAATTACCTCCCCCCCCCACACGATGAGGTCGTTTCTTGAACTATTCCTCAATTCATCCTCCAGCTGGAGCACAGATTTTGAATAACTCGTCCATTCAGCAAAGTGCTGCATGTGATCTGAGGACGCGTGACGTGATGCTGGCCAAATGTCAAACCGCTCGCATGTATTAAACACAAAGGAAAAAAAAAAAAAAACACCATTTGAGCTTCTCTCTCTCTCCGAATGAATCAGCACCACACTGGTTTCTCATTTGGCCTTTAGATCGATGCTCCTCAAAACATTTGGTTTCCAGAAACAAAAGGTGGAGACCAAGTGTGACCATCTGACCCTCTGCCAAACTGAAGCTTCACACGCACGCACCTCGGATCACTCAGGTCAAACAAGCCCGGACCTGTTTCCACTCTGACCCTGAAAATACCAACACCTCTTCTTCTTCTTCTCTGGGTTCATCCAGGTTCAGCGGTTCAGGAGGAAACCGGTGACCTACTTCTCACATGTTTTGTCACCCAGTTTCGTGGTGTCAGGAGTTGCTAAGAAACCAACAGAAGACAACCAGGCTCCTCACGCTGGTCATCTGATGGTCTAATATTTGTCTTTCCAAAGCTGAAGGGGGGGGTCATGAAGTTTTCACTTGTGTCAAAAATAAAGAGTTGATAGCATGAAGCAGAAAATAATCAATATTGGCTGGAATCAGCTTTCATCCAGAAGCAGATTGTGAGGGAGGATTGTTCTTTTTGTATCGGGGGGGTTGGGTGAGAACTTAAGTTTCATAATGGTGTAAATGTATGCGTTAGATTTGGTTTCAGTTTTATTCTGAGTTATTTTAGACAAACACACAGCTGCTGTAATATTCACCCCGAGTACCGCATGTACTGCATGTAAAGAGTGTCATTAACAAAGTACATATATATTTCGCTCTCGTGGTAAAAATCTCCTCAATGAAGTGTGTTCAAGAAAAGGATTGCAAATTAAATCAATGTCAAATGAGTTGAGAGGAGGAGGTGTTGGGAGGAGAAAAAGAAGGACGAGGAATTCAAGCACTTCAAGTGCAGACAGGGTGGATGAACAAGTGAAAGACGGGCTGGGTGTTTATTATTCTTAGAACAAATGTTCTGCTATTTCCTGCCCGTCTATATTAAAATGGGAAAAATGACGCTGGGAACGTCACGCCCACGTTCCAGGGAGATCCGATCAAAAGGCGGAAAAGCTCCCACGAACCCGCTGCAGCGGCCACGGGAACAAAAACACACAAGCCAATAACACATCTGGGCTATAAATCCATAAATGACGATGAATGCATGAAATCCATGGCTGGGTGAAACCCGCACGGTCCAAGTCCTCCATGGAGGTTCTGGAGAATAATTTGGTACCAAAGCGAAAATGGTGGGAAATACAAAGTGAAGATAAAAATAGAACCAAAAAGCAACAACTGCAGGAGCCCAGAGTGAGTCGAGAGCAGAAGGCCGACGTGGATTACCCGTCTATTAATAGCAGGTTGTGGTCATCGCTCAGAGAATAACGTTTCAAAGCGACGGATGACTCCATGCAGAAAGAAACGTGACACATCACCCACTGGCTTGAAATCGATCTGCCATACACACATCCTCCAAAGATAGATCTCAAAGACGCGGGATGACTTCCACGACCTTTGACCTTCCATCCATCTCCCATTCACAGCTTGTTTTTCTACCGACAATACACAACGTTGTCCAACCAACGTCGGAAAACGAATGCAATTCTGAAACGTCTCCTTCATGGGGTCAGAAACAACATTTGGAATTTTTCCTTCATTTTCGGATCAATTTGTCCTTAATTAAGATCAACGCAATTTAGTACACAGCCCTCAAGGAAAAACCTGGAACAAGACATTTCCTGAATGTGAACATGAACTTTTTGGGAAAGTGAAGTGGTGGCATTTAAATCTATTTATTTAGATAGTTCAGGTTTGTCCTAGTTTGAGATCCCGCCCCCGAGGGGATATTTACTTAACCTCATTTCCAAGTAGTCTCAGATTTGCATGTTGTGATGATTTACAGACGAGCCTTAGCGAGCATCGTAGGCTTGGCTGCCTTTTAAAGCCCACACACAGGCGCAAAAAAGACGACGTTGAAGCGATGGTGCACATTTCCACCGCAGCACCAAACATGGAAACAGCCTAAAGCAGCAAAAACAGGATCTAAAAGCTTATTTAGGTGGCGTGCGGACGTTTGCACCAACACACAAACAGACTGTAGACTCAGGTTTAATTAAAGGACTCTCTCACTCGGACGAGCCTCTAATTCTTCACCAACAAAAACCTCCCGTTTTTATTTTCGGAGCCACGGAGCCTATCTGAGCGTCTCGGGGTCACGGTTTCCGAGTATTGACGGCGTCTATAACGAGTAACTCCAGCCGACGACTGCTGTTAAAGATAAACTTGTGAGTCAGCTGACTTCCCAGAAACTGTTGCTTTTTTTAAGCAGGGGGGGGCGGGCTGTTGCTACCAGGAAGTGGAAAAGGCCAGCCGACCAATACCGTGCCTGGTTCCAGCACTCTCGAGATCGAATTACTGAAGTTCAAAAAGAAAACAAATGTCTGGTTGGTGCCGGAGTTTCAGTATGAGCGCAAGTTGCACAATAATCCACAATGAAGTACTGGTGGTATAAGGCATCCAAACGAAGCGGTGAAGTTTTGCTTGTTTTCATGTCAGACACTTAAAGGATCAAAACCTCCCAAAAAAAGTTGCTGTGAAGAACCGGTTATTTTCTTCAAATGAAGTTCAATTCTGCAAAAGTGCATGAAAAATAACCCAGAGAATCCCAGAAAAAGTCCAGACCTGGTCTAAAATGGCCTCTGTGCACATTATGGACATCTTCCGCCTTAATATGTGAAGTATGCGGGTTTCACAACCACACCTGAAACCATCCCATCACAGGAATGCAAAGACGTGCTTCACACCCAAAAACAACAACAACAACAACAGTAGTTGCACTCAGAATGTGCTCCCTAAGCATTGTGGGAAAATGAAAAAAGTATGTCGTGGAATAAAGTTTAATTTTACCAAAGGGTGCAAATTAAGAAACATCTAAGTTGTGTTAAAATGTGTGGCATTCCAGATGTATGTTCTTGTGTAAAGGTTCATGGTCAACATTTTTTTTTTTTTTCTTGAGTTTTGTGAGTTGTACTTTGTCGCAGTTACATTTTCTGTGTGCGCAGCAAAGTTTGAGTTATCTCATCCTCCTACCTGCCTTTGCATATCAACACTGACTCAACCACATTCAGAGGAAAAAGAAAGAAACGCGCACACACACGCACAGTGGTGCACTGTGATGAAAACCGGGGTGTGAAGTTGCCTCATCTGCATACTCCCTTCTGAGTGTTGTTCACACCGAGCTGCGCCTCGGTAACCGAGATGGACGCCGACGTGGTTATCCGCAGGAGAGGTTCCGCTGTGCATAGTCACCATGGCGACGGCCTACTCCCATTTCCTCCCCAGACCTCGACGAGGGCCCGATGTTTGTCCTGTAACCCGAGACGACGGGGAAAGATCCGCACAAACAAGGGCGAAGACACAACTCATCACCCAGGATCCCCCCCCCCTCCCCCCCGCCAGCTGGCTGCAGGCCAGACATGGTCCACCACCACCATGGGGATTTATTTTATAATAATAAAAATGATAATACTGAGAGGCAAGCATCCCTGAGGAGGCAACGTTTTCAAAAAGGAGAAGAAAAAAATACCCAGTGCACAAAACAAAGTGAATCCACCAAAAAAAAATGTAAATATATCAAATATATAAATATATCTGAGTCACCAGTTTCCATGTTGGTTATGAAACAAATCCTACCTAGGAAGCACATTGTTATGCAATCGTCGAGGATGTTGTGAACTGTTTCTTACCCCAGTTTCACAACAACCTGCACCAACGCACAACACTGTTGTGCAGCAGAAAAGTGCAAAAAAAAAATCTACATTTGCAACACGCAGAGCTGCAGCAACAGCCGAGGCCACAGCCTCCAACTTCTAGGAAACGCAGCCACCACTCGCTCCGCCCCGGCAGCAACATCAGAGGTTGCCGGGGGCCGAGGTTTCCAGTTTTTGTTTTGTGCAATTCACCAGAACCAGCACGGACATCAACTTCGTATAAACCCCATACAACAGAAAAGAGCATAAAAAAATATTTGTGTTAATTATATTTCTCTTGTTTTATTATTTCAAGCTATACAGAAATGTTAGCTTACACCTGGATCTGTATGTTTTTTTTGTTTTTTTTTAAATCATCGTCTGTCTTCTATCAGCTTGCAGGCGAAGAGCCCAATCTGGGTTCTGGGTCCCAAAACCCCCCACAGTCCACTACAGTCCAGACTCAAAACTCCTCGGGGCTGTGGCACAGCCAATAGTGCGGCACCTGGTCCCCTGTGGTCTCTCAGTGCAGATCCAAACTTATCTTAATTTTCATAGTAAGGAAACAGAGCTACACCCATGCAAATCCACCGCCTCCTGCTCCCTTCGCATGGTTGAGGCCTCCACACAAACGATCCACGGGGGGGGGGGGGGGGGTACGAATGGACTCTATGGAAATGGGCTTTGTGGCTGCATGACATGGAAAAATATCCAATGCATTTTTTTTTCTCCTCACCATCCTGCATACACACGGCTTTCAGCTCTGCCGGGAAATTATGAGATAATTTGGAGCATGTAAACATAAATCAGGGAGAAAATGAATCAGGAAAAATAAAAACATGCCGACTTCCCATTACCATTTCAATGTGTATATACTCATTTAGCATTTATTAGAAAAATAAATTTCTTTTTAAATTAAATAATCCCTAAACGCGCTGGAAGTAGGAAGTCCATTCCTGTACGCCAACAAAGAAAACGGTGGACTATTTTGCCGGTGTGGGTGGAAGGACGGGTGCCCAAGAAAAAAAAAAGAAAAAAAAAATAGATAAAAGCCACCACTGCCGTGATCGTCTTTATCGCTTTTAAGCTTGAATACAATCTTTCATTTCCATCTTCTCAAGTCCAAATCCGAGGAGCAATGCGTTGTGGGAAAGAAGAAGAAATCCAACTCAAGTGTGTCCAAAAATTTCACCTGATCAACAGGGCCAGCGTCGCCCCGATGCTGGCGAATCCCACAATACTGAGGAGTGTGTTCCTCACCGACGCCTCCGGGTCGGAGACTCTAAAGAACTCCACAAAGCCATCCTGGAATCAATGAGGGTGGGGAAAAAAAGGTCACAAGAGCTCCTAGGAAACGATATTATCGCAATACTTGCGATTTTAAATACATCGATGTGTTACATTAAATAATAGGATGAAGTTTTGGCTCTGAGGAAATGTGCCAGTTTAGCCGTCACATGCACCTTTCACATCAAGTTCTGTGTTAACCTCCATTATATTTTCGATGCAAATTCTTGATCGTTTCGCCACTTGCTTAATGTTCACAATGATTCTTTCAATGTATTGCATAATGAAAAGGACAGTTATGCAACAGTACTTCTTTGTTATTTCCCCCTCTGTGTGCTGCACCCTGTCACTCAGCCATTAGTCATTCACTCACCCAGGAGTTGTTCTTGACCAGCCAGTCCCTCTGGTGCGTCAGCAGGTAAGTGGAGATCTCCTGTCCCACCAGCTCCACTTTGCTGTCCCCGTCCCGCTCTTGCAGGTACTGGCACACCAACGCCCCGAACGCCACCAGGCTGGCGATGCGGCCCCAGTTGGTGGTGCCGTCATCAAACAGGCTCTTGGACACTTCAGTCATGAAGCCTGCGTTGTCCACTCGACTCACCAGGGACAACCTTTTCACCATACCTACAAAAAAAACAAACAAAACACATATCAGTTTGAGACTCGAATCAATAACATCTTCAATAAACTTGAGGTCCTTGTTACTTCGAAAGGTGTTCTGTATTAACTTGTAACGATTGTTCTTAATTGTACTATAATACTGACATTGCAATGTATTTAAATCAACACAATTGAAACCACACAATTTAACGCTACATACTCGTATATAGTTACGCTTTATCTCCCAGTGCAGGTAAAATAGTTCCAGTTACTAGCGGATGTAGCATGAGAAGCTAAATGCTAACTCCAGGGTTCACCCACCATTATAGGCGTATTTGTGCTTTTCCAACATCTCGTCCACCACCCTCTTCATGGTGGCCAGCGTTTTGCTGTCGCCCCACCGCGTCTCCTTGTGTGCGATAAAGTCTGTGAGGAAGCGGACGATGAGGTGCCGAGTGACGCTATCCAGCACCTTGTCCGCCGCGGGGCAGCCGGAGACGTCGGCCTCGCTGTCGGACTGCAGCTCCGGGGTACACGGCAGAGAGGTGCCGTCCGCTTCGCCGTCGTCCCGGCAGCCTTTCATCGCGTAGTCGTTGGGCAACGGGCTTACCGGCAGGTTCATGGGCCGCTTCGGCGGGGTCTCCGTAGGCACGACGATGCCGCGGGGAGGCTCCATCGAGGAGGTCATGGGGACGCGGCGAAGTGATGAATTTCCTGGTCCGAAGTGCAAAGCTCCCTCCACGACTCCATTTTGAGGCAAGACTAAATAGTTCATGGCTGTCGTTTTAGTTATAAAATGTCGTTGACTCAAAGGGATTATGTTCATTTCAAAGTTGTAAGCTCGAAACTTTTGGAACAAATTCAAATCTGTGTAACTAAATTTAGAAGATTAAAGGAGCTAGCTGATACTAAACGGAAAGCTAGCTTCTTCCCTAACGTTCACTCCATGACGGTGCTTGCGGAGCCTGTTCGGAGCGGAAGTGTCGTGGTCATTTATAAAGCGCATGACACGTCACCACTACTTCCCCTTGACAGCGTGTTTTAAATGTTGGCTTAAAATGTACACACTTTAAAAAAAAACTACATTAAAATGAGCAAACCCATAACAACAACATATATAAATAAAAAATATACTACAAACAATAACAAAAAAGGGCAAGACAAAACAAATAACAAATAAATAAATAAAAAAGAGGAAGACCCAATTATGACGATTACGGAACTAAAAAAAAATAAAAAAAAATAAGATGCGTTCACCGTGACTCTGTTTTTTTCCATGACATCAAACATACAATCATATCAATAAACGTGATTCTGCTATTTAAAATGTTTCTCTCATTTTTACACAACACACGAAGGGAAAACCCCTTTTAAAGTATGATTTTTCTTTGAATAATGTAAAGTAATTTTTTTAAACAACTAAGGAAGACGTAAATATGAATTGGTCTTAATCTCGACTAATAAATAGTAATAGCTATTAAACTGCCACAATTTATTTATTGTGGTTAACCGAAAAGACAGAGCCACTGTGTCCTGCTCATTAGCACATGAAACACCTAAAAAACAACGATGTTTTTGTTTTTCCAGCGCCTGAGACAGTATAGTCACTAATCCGATTTAATATTCTCATGAATCGGTCGTGGTTTGAAATGGACGAATCTGTTGCCCCCTGGTGGTCAATGGGGGGAAATGGTTACGTCGAAACATTTAACGCTAAAATGTGAGCGGTACAAGTAAAAACATAAATCAGGGACATTTTATTAATGTAAAAGTTTATTTCAAATACTGACAAAAATCCTTTCACCAAGTCCCACACAACAGAAACATTCCAAGTACTCCTGTACTTTCTTAATTCATTAAAATCATTCCCTAGGTTCTCCAGTCATCCTCTTTTTTTTTTTTTTTTTTTTTTTTTTTAAATGTAAACCCTTATTTATTTCACTTGGAAGCGAGGGTGCCTCTGATTTTCCCTGCAGTTATCTTGGGCCAGGATGAAATATAGTAATTATGCAATAAAAGAAGACAAGGAGAAAAAAAAAGGGAGAAACATCTGATTGCAAAAAACAATGCGGAAAAAAAGATTAAGTTAAAAGCAGCACAGAGTACTTCAGTACTTTCTTGATACATTCTGGCACGTTTATCGTCGCTGAATGTGTGCTGGCTTTTGAGAATTACCCTGCGATTTCCATTCGTTGAACCACCTCGTGCAAAGCCAAACATCAAGTACAATTCAAGAACACCTGTCCACTGTTGTTTTTTCTTAGAACACATCGTAGCTTATTCACCCATTTTATATATTTATATATATATATATATATATTTTAAATCAAGCTTTATTTGCCAAAGCAGAAAGCATTATTATTATTATTTTAAATGATGACAAATGGTCTGTTCAGTTCAATCAAAGCCACCCAGACATATTTTTATTTTCCTCCGCCTTTTTTTAACACACCCTTTAAAAGTTAGTATCTGAATATGAGTCACAGTCTGAAACTGCACTGAGTGTGTCTGCAGGAATCTGACAAGAGATACCCGGGTGAGAAGGAGAGTCGTTCTTTACAGGGCATCATCTGGTAGATTTGTCTTTGACCGAGTTCAGCAGCATTTACACATATTTTCATATGATACAGATTCACATCGCCTCTGCAGAACACTAAGATAGAGCAGAAGTAGTGTTTAACTGAGAGGAGCGGAACCATGGAATCAGAAATAGCTCAGGCTCTGATAAAGAGTGACAAGTAATGGGGGGGGGGGGGGGGGGGGGGGAAAAAAAAAAAAAAAAAAAAGTGAAAGGTTGGTATACATAAAAAAAAAAAAAAAGACAATAACAAAAACAAAAAAAAAAGACACACAAAATCCCTTCCTGTTGAAGTCTATTTACAATGGCTGGGACAGAGGAGATAATTCACACAACAGCGTGACATACGCACACAGGTCACTTCTCGTTCACCCACTGTAAATTTGACACGTAAAAAAAAAAAACAGCAAAGAAAAGAAACAAAAAAAAAAAACCTAAAGGAGGCTGAGAATGTGGTGCGATCACCTACAGGTCTACGTGGCTGAGTGTGCATTAGTGAGGGTTCCCTGAAGCAGTGTTACACGAGGAGGCCGGTGAGCGCCGGCGTCCATTTCTTTTTTCATTTTCGATTATACATGCGTGTGCAGGTTTTGGCGGCGGCGGCCTGTTTCGGAGGGTGAACCACTTCGACAGGTGGGACTCACACCATGTGTTATACAATCTCTGTGCCTTGCCAAGTGTTAAGAGTGAGCGCATGGCGCGGGCATGCGGTGTCCCACTTTCAGCTCGACACCTGCGGTGAACTAGGTCTGGGGGGGAGGGCTAGGAAAAAAAAAATGAGGAAAGAGAAAAAAAAGATTGTTCTGGGGGGAGGGGCGATGGTCGTAGCAGCAGCGTTTATTTCTCCAGCATCGGTTTTAGTGAGTAAAGTAGATTTAATCTTTAATACGACTTAGTGTTTCAGAATGTGAACTGCCAACAGAGTCTGAAGGTCAATATGAGAAATCGACATCCATTTTAAATGTTATCAAGGCGCTAGTATACCGTCATTCCGGATGATTCTTTATTATTTGAAAACTTCAGGTGCCATTGCAGAAAACGACTTATCTGACGGGATCTGGTGGCCGTGTGGAAATTGTGTTGGCCCCCCCAAAAAATGCTAAAACATGAACATTCAGCTGTGTTTTTGAATTGGTGGCCTAATAACGTGGGGGAAAAAGGGAATTTTAACCACGTGATTAGACGTCAGACAACCGGGAAAGACGAGTATCTGCAGCCGACGAGTGGGAAAGCTGCAGTCTGGCAAAATTTGGCTCAGTTGGGAAAGCACATCATTTCCAAGCCAAATATATATATATATATATATATATATATATATAAAAACTCAGAGTGCTGAGATTATCACAAGACTACGTGGATTATTTACAGAAGCATATACTCCCCACACACACACACACACACACTCACACAACTCTTTTTTTAGGCTCATCGTAAACACACATCTCGACGCAACTCAACAGCGACCCAACCGAGACGGAAGTCTGAGATTGGCAGAGGGCCTTTAAAAATGATACAAGGATATAACGAGCCAGTTTTTTTTTTCACCCTGGGTTGCAGATAAGATAAGAGTGAGTGTCTCTGTGTGTGTGTGTGCACATGGATTGTCAGGACAGCAAAAATTGCAAAGAGTGACGTTTTTGTGTGTTTTGTTCTCCATTCGTCCTATTTCTAAGCAGATTCCCCACTCCCCCGTGAGACAACATGTTGAATTTCTTGTTGTTTTGTTACAATCATGCAGCATATTTAAAGAGAACAGGGAGCAAAGGTTGAGTTGAGATTTAAAAGCAACACGATCAGAGACGGAGAGAAAATAAAAGGTGGCGATTCAAATCCCTTTCTTTTTTTTTTCTTCTTTTTTTTTTTTACAAGGACCACCGGTTGTTTGTTTTTTTTGTTCGACGCGAGGCGAACATTTCTCCTATTTTTCCCCAAACAACATGGTGTCAGCAAAATGCTCAACTACTCTATTTATCCAAGCAGCTGCCCTCACAGATTTGGTTTGCAAGCAATTATTCGTCATCCAACACCCAGCTCCTATCTCGCTTACACACATTATTTTGGTGTCTTTTAAGAATGCAAAAAAAAAAAAAAAACTATACAGAATACAAAGTGCATTAACTCACCCCATCCTCCACACCCTGTCCGATGACACACACACACCTACTGTGATGCATCTTGGGAAACATAGAAAAACCAAGACATGAGGGAGGAGGCGGCTGAGCGGAGGGGGGAGGGGGGGGGGGCAGAGAGGTGCGCCATGGGAAGGCAGAGAAACCTCCATCACTCCCATCCACCCACCCAGGGGGGGGGGGGGGGGGGGGGGGGGGGCAGAGAGGTGCGCCATGGGAAGGCAGAGAAACCTCCATCACTCCCATCCACCCACCCACATACAAGCAAAATGGAGTTTCAACTTATACAACTCTGCCCGATATGTTAAAGCCGGTGGTGCTGGGGGGATGAAAGGGATGAGGGGGGGGGGACGAGGAGGGGGGGGGGGGGCGGTGGAGGAGGAGGAGGGGGGGGGGCGTTGCCAGGAGCAACAGGTGATGGAGGAGGAGGAGGGAGGGGGGGCGAGGGCGTGATGATGAAGGCTAGCCGGCTAGCTTGCTGGTCACCAGGGAGGACTTCCTCTGGGGCAGATCCTGTGGCGTGGGAATGTGGTCTCCGGTCACCAGGTTCTTGTCGGGCCCCGCCACGGGAAGCTGCTTGTTCTTCATCTTGGCCTTGGCCATGTTGTAGTCGCCCGAGTCAAAGTACTTTGGCTGTGGGGAAAAGAGAGAGAGAAGAAAATAATAGGTTACAACTTGGAATAAAAAAATAAAAATAAAAACAGCGTTCACAGGGGGGGGGGGGGGGGAAACCCCCAACCAAAAGAGACCCTCAACCAGAATCAGAAACATCTTTATTGCCAAGTCATTTGTCATTAAAAGTGATTTTCTGTGTTGTGGTGGTGCAGAAAAAAGAAGCAAAAATTCAATTATAGTTATACATCATACACTCATGCAATCCCAGCACACAGGATGGGTTAAAGCTGACGTGAAGCTTCAGCTGTTTGAATTAGGACATCCTTCTACCTAAACACACACACACGCGTGTGTAAACATCGGCACGTATGTGGAGCACAAAGTTTAAATCCCAATCTGTGGATTTCAGAATCAATACTTTGTTTCAAAGTGGAATTCCATTAAAAGAGAAATATTCTCCCAGTAGGGAGATTGTATTAGGCTAGATGAATAGGGGATCGATTTTATTTATATTTTTGGAACTTTTTAATGAAATAATCAAGTTGAGAATTGCATGGGGCTGATCGATCATCAAAAAAACAGCAAAACAGTTCCACTCTCGGATCCTGGATATCATCATCCTCTGATGATTTTCATTCTGGGAGTTATCTTATGATGAACTACTGCAATTTACTCTCGGGCTTTTTTTTTGTGACTCCTACCTCGACTCAGTGATTTCCCAGAATGACTTTCAACGGTCTCCCGAGGTGGAGGTTCTCTGTAGCATATACACTACAGAATGTGTAGGTGGAGAGCGCGAGCAACAGTTTTTTTTCCTCCAGTGGAGGGAGAGTGAGAGTGATGCTTCTGTGTGATTTGCTCCGCTGTACAAATTACAAATAAAAACAATCCATCACACAGGCTGTGTGATATTTCTCATGCCACGGGTGTGGCTCGCGTTGCTATTCTGCTCTACTGAGATATAGGTCGGCAGAGAAATTATTTTCCTCTCTGCTTGGATGGATTGGGCCCGGAAGGCGTGTTGAATAGACAACAAAATGGAGTCTGGAGATATTAAAAATAAATAAATGAAAATAATATGCTCCGGAGGTACACATTATCAGATTATTTTTACAATACAATAAAAAAAAACTCTATTGTAGTAGAAACATGATGAGGTCAGTTATCTGCAGGATTTAAAAAAATATATAAAAAACTATTCACCGGATATGAGGAAAATAAGTGAAAGTATGTAGCCCGAAGCTGTGATTTAAATGTTACTAGTAGGAGAAATCCATAAAAAAAAAAAAGATAACTGAAACCTGTTTTAAATGTGGGGAAAGGTTCATATCTCAGATCATACGTCTGGACACGTAAAAGTGGCCTACCCCTTTCTGTAGTCTCTTCATGAGGAAGTCTGAACCGCCGGGCTTCTGGCCCAGGCCGGGGTACTTGGCCTTCAGCTTGGCCTCCTCCGTCTTCACCGGGTTGGCATTCTTCTCCTGGGAGTCCTGTGGTGAAGATGAGAAAAAAAAACCCACATTAACAACAACCGATGCTTTGCATGGCTTTGCATGCTTTTGCATTAGAAATGTTGGAGCACAACTGGAACAGCTGGTTTGTGTGTAGCCAGAAGAAAAATGGCCGATTCAAGAAAAAAAAAAGAAAAAAGAATGAAAGTGCTGATAAGATGAGTGTTTTTTGTTTTAAATATAATGTCGACAGAAACATATTATTATTGTTATTCATACATAACAAGATATTATATATATATATATATATATTATAAATTATAATAAATCGAAAGATCCCTTCTTGGCTTCCAACACTCAATTTTTCTAAAATGGAAATTCTTTTTTTTTGCCATCTGACTTCAGGGCGGGGTGCAGGTTTCACCCTGTACAGGTCACCTTCTGATTACAGGGCCAACACACACACACACACACACAACCCCTTCACGCCAGCAAGGTTCAGGTCAACTTGTGGGTTATTGTGTTTTCTTAGAAACATTCAGGGGATTAAAGGTCCGCAAACAATAACTCTACTAATGCTCTCTCTCTCTGGTTCTTATGACACGAGGACGAACACAGGCCCCGAGGTGGTGACTTGCGTTGTTGTCCCAGTCATCCACGTCCTTGTCAGGTAACAAAATAAAAAAAATAGAAACAGGTGTTAACTGCACGTTAGATGACGGTGCATTAAGATTGTACACTCGCTGCACGTACACCTGCCCAGACCTACTTTCACTACGCAGAATAGACGGGGCACTCGGCCTGAAAAAAAAGGAGAAAAAACTGGCTGGGTCAGGAATAAAATGTGACTCAGGACACGATGAACAGATTCCCTCGAGGGGAGCGGCGACGCGTGGAACCAGAAACGTGCTGATTCACTCGGATCCAAGACCAGAAATATATGAAGCTTGTTTATGAGGCCCGGAAGAACAGAAAATTAAACAAAACCTGTAAAAACAAAAAAACGTGTCTGAGCAGCTATATTAAAAAAAAACCTTCAGAGTTGGAGTTTTTCTACTATTTTTATCGGACCACTCAATGAAATGGAAAATATTACATATCTGAAGCGTCATATCATAAACCAAGCTTCGTGACACATTTGGGAACTTTCCAAACATTGAAAATTGTGGTTAAACTTCTAAAAAAAGATATGTGGGGTGTGATCGGTTTGCATATTTATGGGTCAGTGGGTTTGAGGTGTCTGTGTCGTTGTTTTTTTAATTCCACAGAATTAGTTTCAAATAATATTGAGTTGGAATTTAAGATTAAGCATAGAATCCAGCAGATGTTGTTATCTATAGCTGGACAATAACAAAAAAATGGTAGTTTATCAATAGCAATACAACAATATATATTATTATATTATATAATTTACACAAGAACCTCTTGAGATATAACACAAAACAATTGTTAATGTTTTTACGCAAAACAAAAGTCTAAAAACATAATTAAACGTTTTCTTCCAACTTTCACACAGGATCTGTTATTGATCTGACATGTATGTAAATGTGATTAAATCGCCTGAATTGAACTTCTAATTCGTTATTGTGATGACACTTTTGATCTTCTCCCACAGCGCTAATGTCAACCCACGTTTTAATTAAAATCCCCCATCTTATTTGGCAGAACATTCAATGCTTCGAGCGTTTATTTGCACGACTGAATGATCAAAACAAACCAACTACTGAAAGTGAACAGTGTGGTGAGAACATATTACCATTTATAGCATGGGCGACCTATTTCTTTTCCCTGGTGTGTGGCTTCACCTGATGGCAGGAGTGTAAACAAACCAATCTGAGCCACACTGGTGGCCACAGACTGGGTGTGGGTGTGTGTGTGTGTGCCTGTGTTTGTGTGTTATGATCCAGGTGTTGTGAACAGGGGTTCTGTAACCGGCAGGACAGGAACATCAGGAATCCCCCCAAAAGCCTGTGCAACTTGTCACCACAACACTTGATTATTCAACACACTGTCTCAAAGGCAAACCACAATTTTAAGATAAAGGCTTTATATTATTTTTTTGGCGGGGGGGGTGGGGGTTGAGACCCCACCACCACCTGAGAAAACAGGCCCGTGCTGATGTGGATTCACCAGCTGACGTCTTAGGAAAATGGACATAATAAAGTGCGACACTTCCATGGTTGTGTGCAAGACAGAGTCCTCCGTGTCTCCTTGGAGTCCTCCTATGTCCCCCCCCCCCACCCCCCACACGCACACACATACACTCAATCAACTCATGCTAGCCACCGTTAGCACGCTTCATGCTAGCACACTCGGGTTGGCTAGCTAGCCCCCGAAACAACAACAGCGGGACAGCGGGGAGACAACACACCTGCTTCTCGTCCTCGTGATCCACCTGAGTGTCCGGGTCCAGGTTTTCCAAAGACATGTTGCGAGAGACAAAAAATGTCCCGTTGGACAAGTCCACAGAGAACTGGATGTGCGCTGGTACCTGTGCTGCTGCTATTCCGACTGCTCCCCAACAAAGATGGCGGACACCCGTGTGACGTCACCGCTGGAGGCAGGGAGGGAGGGACGGGGTGGAGCACGAGGAGGCTTCCCCCCTTCATTTTGTACTGACATATACAGTAACCAATAAAACACCAGATATGATTCAATGACAGCCAATGGGATGTCGTTACTCACGTTCCTCTCCGTGATTGACAGCCCGTTGTCAAATGAGCTCCCAAAGCAGAGACGATACAGGGGCCGCACTGCATCAACAGAGACAACCATAAAAATACCCCAAAAAAGACACAAAATAAACACAAAGGTTAGAACACAGCGTCTCGCATCAGTGGGCGGACACACAAACACCGGTTTTACGGCAACAGCAGCAGCTGGTTCTCGTCCTTTTTGTGTTTTGTGTGAGTTTGGGAAAATCATACTGCTCTGTGATTGGCTACTTGTTGGTGACCCGTCAATCAAACATTTAACTGTAATACCTAGCTAACCTCGAGACCTTTAAAATCAACTAATCCTTCTCTGTTAAGATAAAAAAAAGAAAAGAAGATAGATTTTATTTTTAACTGTATTGCTATCATGTAAGTACATACATGTACATCTACAGGATTATCAGCTAGTGGCATTTCACAGCTGTACAGTAATAGTGTTGTAAAGTAATTTTAATGTGCTAAGCTAGCTAAAGTCAAGCTAGGAAGCCATGTTAAATCTAATTCATATGTGTTGTTTGGCCTTTCTTCACGTCAGAGTCATGGCGTGTGTGCAACAAGTGAGAACCTCTCAGGTAAAGTCATGTTTAGGTTCTTGGACTTTTTAATCTTTCCATTTAATAATTTAGATTATACATTCAAAATATATGATTCCTCATCGTCATGATAAACTACACCTGAGACTAGTTGGTGTGTGTTTAGTGTGTTTCTCAGTGGCTAGATGGTTTCTTCCTATTGACACTGATTTATTTAACACAATTATTAACACAATTATTTTTAAAAATTTTGGATTGCGGTGTGTGTGTTCTGATTTAATTATTGCAGGATACTCAGCTGTTGCCCAATGTGGTTGTCTCAGAGCAACAGTCCCTGGTGGTTATAAAGAAGCTCCTGGCCATCGCCGTGTCTGGCATCACGTACCTCCGGGGCCTTTTCCCGGAGAAAGCCTACGGGAGCAAATATGTTGATGGTTCGATAACTCATGGAGATTTGTTTGTCTGCACTTCCTTTTTTGGAAAAAATAACACAAAGTATTTTTTTTCCTCCTTCCTGCAGATCAGAAAGTGATGATCATCAGAGAGGAGCGCACCTGTCCTGGGGCCACTCAGATTGTCCAGTGGTAAATAACATTTTAACACGATAGGAAAAATAAATGTACTTATTTTTGTATGTTATGTTATATTATGTTTTATGTTTATTTATACAAACTGTGGGTGAGTTAGAGCTGGATCTTATTGACTGAATACAATCTCAAAATGCTATTGTTATAGAATTGTGTATTGTCATGAATGGTGGTCGAAATTGGGTTTTTCATCCAGGATGCAGGGATGCTTTGAGGCCATCCAGCAGAAATATGTAAGTCACATTCCACAAAACATGAACTTAATAATGACGATGTGGGATGGACATGAGAGGTTATCACAAACAGAAAATAAAGCACATTTTTCCCACACGTCTCATTCTAACCAATGTGGTCACAATGTTTTTTTATTCCTCCCCAGCTCCGGTCTGTTATTATGTCTGTGAGTTTTTTATTCATCTTGAACTTTGCATGTTTGATCTTTTTTAACTCCTAGTCCAGAAAAACCAACGGAGCTTTTATTTTGTATGTTTTGCTCTTTTTTTTCCTTTAGATCTACACTGACCCAGAGAATCCCCAGGTGATAGTTCCTGTTGTTAATTTTTTTTTTCAGATAATCAGCTGTTTTTTATTCGTTATTTTGTATCTCACGTACAGCACCATGTGTTGTTTTGGATTGCAGAAAGTGACAGAGTTCTACCAGTTCAGGATCCAGTACACTCCAAAAGGAGCAAAGCTGGACTTTGAAAGGTGGGAGCTCATCACGCTCGACAGTTTAGACGAGATGTTGAATAAACCAACTATTTGATCACAATAATTATGAATGATTGCGACGTCAGCTTAACATGCTACAGGGAATACACAAATGACCCTTTCAGACACTGAATTGGTTTTAAGTTTACAAACTTCCAACACGGACAAAATATGCCATACTATGGTATATTTATAAAAAATCGGGTCATTTTGGGATAAATTCCACTTTTACCGTGCCACAGCAGCATTTAAAAAGTGGAATTGATATCAGTCTCTGTAAAGTGTGGCTACACCTTGTGAGGCAACATTTGCACATGTTTTTTAGTTTTTTCCCTTTTCTGCTCCAGCAACAACAACAACAATGTGTCAGCGATGTCATGCGGTGACACGAAGAAGGCCAGCATCCTGCTGGTGAGGAAGCTCTACACGCTGATGCAGAACCTGGGACCTCTGCCCGACAACGTCTGCCTCAACATGAAACTGGCCTACTACGACGACGGTAGCGAGCACACAAAAGCAAATTTTTTTTACTTACCATGCGCAACATCCAAATCAAGGGGGATTTAACTGCCATAATCAGATGGGAAAGTAGACATTTGTCGGTGGATTTTGAAATGAATGGTTTTGGATTTATGTCCAAATATTGTTTGCTACCTTTTAGAGGTGTATATCTCCCAGAAGAAGCCACGTTTTCTGTTTTTATATTACATTTTTTATGTTTTCTTATATTTGATTAGATTTTTGTCTGTCTTTGTCTGATTGTTTTTCCGCAGTCACCCCTCACGACTATCAGCCGCCGGGCTTCAAGGAGGCCGACGGCGACACCTTGGAGTTTGAGCGGGAGCCGATCAAACTGACCATGGGCGAGGTGAACACCCCCTTCCATAATCTGAAGATGGACATGGCCACAGAGAGACGGAGACTGGAGCAGGTGAAGGAGAAGAAGGCTAGAAAACCCAGAGATGGCATGAGGCACCATAAATGCCTTTTTCATTTTTTTTAAACATTCTATTCTGCTATGTTAGTCAAATTAAAGTGTCTGTATTGTGTGCAGGTGGAGGAGAGCATTAATGTGATGGAGAAGTGGGTTCTGAAGATGGAGGAGGAGGGCGTCCTTTCACAGGTCAGCGCACAAACAAAACAACATAAAGCTCATTTACACAAAGTCATTTCACTCATAATTTTTCTTCATAAACACGGCGGTGCTTTTGACTTACGTGATAGCGTCGCGCCGTAAATCAATTTAGGATCAAATCCATGTCCACTTTTACACCAGGTTATTTCTGCCTATTGGACATATGCTCTACATCAGGGGGACGGGGAGGGGGGGGGGACCT
Source organism: Colistium nudipinnis (assembly GCA_016785305.1). NCBI lineage: Eukaryota > Metazoa > Chordata > Actinopteri > Pleuronectiformes > Rhombosoleidae > Colistium > Colistium nudipinnis. The sequence continues at coordinate 319,911 of JAFBJU010001534.1, forward strand.
TTCTCTTGTCAGGGGCTTTTTTTAAGTTTTACAACATCCGTCACGGACCCTTCTAAATTATGAAACATATTAATCACGCTAACCTCTGAGATGTTGGAGCTGGAGCTCTTTTATTTGTCAGGTGTGAGGGATGATGATGATGAGGATGTGGATGGACATATTGGTCAATACCAAAAGCATTTATTGATGATATTCCCATCACATTATAGTTGGGTTTTTTTTTATAGTCATTTTTTTCTTAAAAACATTATTAGATTCGTCCCATGTTTGAATATGTGTTGTCTTGAGGTCAACGCACAATTTTGGAAGTGAGGCTAGAGGTCAGACTGAGCTGCTTTGTAACACACTGCGTGTTGTTGTGCCTAGGTCCACCACGTCGCTCAGATCAATTTTGTTTTTAATCTTTAGAGCCATGTGATTGAAGACGTGGAGAGGCCTGACGATGACAACACAGACTTCAATAACACTGGTATGCACAAGATAACACGTTTGTGGTTGATTTTGTCGGTTTAAAGTCACTGAAGGTGAAAATAATTCATGGTTTTTCATTGTTAAACATTTGAAACGTTAGGACATTATCTTGAATTGTATAAACAAGTGTTTTAAATGCTATTTGCTCAATGTTAACATTGATTTATTATATTTTATTGAAGGAGAACATTTCAAATATAATTGTGGTACTTAGGGTTAAAAATACCAGGAATCCTTGTGATCCAGACAGAATTATGATTAATATGACATTATGAGAACCATATGCAAATCATGTAGTGTGTGTGTGTGTGTGTGTGTGTCTTTTTTTTTGAAAGAAATCCAAATGAGCTGTCAGGAGAAGATGGCGAGCTCTAAGAACGTCACAGAGGTAAGGCGTCACATGACCAAACACAGTGTGATCATGTCAGGCTGCAAAGGGCACGACTTACACATTCAGCCACTAATCCTATTAGCTGGAGTGATTATTTCTTTGTGTGGAAATTGGTTGACTCAAAAAAAAAGCAAGAGGACATTTATTTTTCGAATTCACCGCAAGTAGACACATGTTTAAAAAAAAAAGGAGGAATGCTTTTAAAAAGCATTTTCATGTGGGGATTGATTCATTCTTAAAAGCAGAGGATATTAAAAACATGTTGAATAATAAAGGAAAAATACGTTCGACATGAGATCATTATAACGGTAAATATATAAATATTTAGATATATATATATTTAAAAAGTGGACCACAACAGTCACAATATGCAGAGTGAGTGTCGGCTAATGAAACAAAGGGCCCCTTCAGAGGCGCTGTGTTGGTATTATGAAGCGTGTGTGTGTGTGTGTGTGCCCTCTCAGATGGACACTCTGGTGAAGAGGACCTCTGACATGGAGGTGGGACTGAAGAGGAGGAGGAGTGGACGGATGATCAGGTCGGCCTCGGTAAGTCAAACACTTCAAAACTAAAAGCCACAAATGGTTTCTGCACACTCATACAGACAGAAAGAAAAAAAACAACAACCGTTCAGTTTATCTTAACCCACGTCTGATTCAACACGTTAGAATTAAATCATACGTGTGATGAGAGAAGGAATGTCATGTTTCACAGGTTTTAGGAAATGTTCTACTTATTGTGGAAAAACGACGACTTTGATCAAAATCTTATTAAAAAGTGAATATAACATAATGTGTAAAGTAACACAAAGCTTAAAAAAAAGTGATACTCATTAAGGCTGTGATACTCTAACAGTTGCTGTTCTGTGTGTGTGTGTGTGTGTTCAGGAGACAACTATAACAGTGAACAAACCGACATCTGTGAGTGACAAAATGGTGAGAGAGACTCTTGGACTTGTCCGCGACGATTTGTGATTTTAGGATGAATAAACGTTTATCAATGTTTTTTGTTTTTTTCCATTTTGTGCTTCTGTTCCTTTTGTTGTCGTCAGATCTCACAATACGAAATCCCCAGCAGCCAGGAAACGCCGTCCACCTCTGCGGCCAATAAGAAACGCAAATTCAGCGAGCCCAAAGAACGGTACTGACCTCACACTACAGCTCCGATGAGTTCACTCACATTGATGTATTTTTTTTTTCATTCCAATGTTACTTATTGTAAGAGATTTTCCTCTGGTTTTTGAGGTTATGACACACAGTCAGGCAACCCTTCATTTGAACGACAGATCGATATCTAAAATGCATTCATGCAATTTAAGATAATTCATCTATAAAGTTAGAATGTTCATTTCCTCATTTAAATGTTGTATTTCCTGCTCCAATTCTGTCACTTGTGTTCAAAGCGGGTGAATAAAAAACATGTCAAGTGTCAGTGAGCTGTTTATTTATATGTGACACTTTAATTAGCAAGTCAAAATCTTCCTATAAAATAGGATACATGATGATTAAAACTCTTAATTATATATATTTCTTTTTGGAGCAACACCAGGCCAAAAAATATTCCCGTGTGGGATTTAAGAAAACCTTCAGCCGGCTGTAAAAAAAAAACAACAAGAAGCGTGTGTCTGTTGAACAGAGCCGTGAAATGCCACCATTTGCATGCGGGGCCCTTAAATGAAGCTGTTAAGTGAAAGTGGATTATATGGGTCCACGGTGACCTTTGGGCCTCAGATAAGGGCCCATCAGCAGCCTGCCGCCCGGCAAGCTGTGTGTTTTTAATCTCACATTGTTTTTCCCAGAGAGAGAGGGACATTTGCTGATAGACTGCCTTAACCCACTGCCGATCAATACTGCAGGAAGCCTTTGTGATGCATATCCGAACCCCCCCTCCTCCTCCTCCCTGTGTCTGCACCAGGCCAGAGGGGGGAGAAAAAGAATCAAATCAACCCCTCACTTCCTTTAACGCGGGCATTGTCTCCACCACTTTTTTTTTATTTCATCATTTCTAATTCTTCTTTTTAATGGATCATTTTCATTCAATTTTCAACATGCCTGAATATAGAGCCGGGGAATCCTACCGTGGATAACCCCGCCCCCCCCCTCCACACACACACATACACACACGCTATTTATGAGCTGTGAAATTAATTTAGGGGTTGCCAAACCCCACCAGCTCCACTTTTTTTATGATTTTGACAGCCTTGGCCTCTCTGGGTATTGATAAGTGATAAAATTCCGTGACAGTAAAGGCACCTTTTACAGGTCTAGTCATGTACTGTAGATAACAAATATCTCCGCTATGGACATTACGCCAGCGCTATATCACAGAAATGAACCAATACTTTGAGGCCAAAAGGCAAAAAATCCATCTGCTGGCGTGGAAAATAAAAAAGAAATACACACTGGAAAATAGAGATTATTGAGAGATTGACACTAAAAGTTGTGTAACTGCATAGGAGCCCTGAAACCAAGACTGTAATCACATCTCACTTGGAAAAAGGAAAAGAAAACAATAACAGGGGAACATGTTTTAAAAAGAGAATCGTCAGGAGGAGGAAATGGAATTATTACTATTATTATTTTTTATTTATTTTTTTACTCCTTGTCTCAAATCCATCACTCAGATGCCGGGGACTCTACATCATTTCTGTACACACACACACACACACTTACACACCCCCACACACACACACATCTCCAGAAATGAATTCTGAAATTAAATTCAGGGACACACGTCCAGCGGCCAGAGTTAACAGATCAATCAGCTGGTCAAACAGAGAGGGGAGGGGGGAGGGAGGGGGAGGGGCTGGCCGGACGCCTCTGTAGACCAATCACAAATCTGCGTTTTGGGCCGCGTCTGAGTCGATGGAGGACAGACCGACGGACAGACAGTCCATCCCTGGGCTCTATATAGATTAAATCCAGCTTCTGTGAGCCTATAGTCGCGCTGCGGTGATTGTGCCTGCAGGGCCTATGGGCCCCAAGGGGGGGCGGGGCTTAACAGCTAAAAAAGAAAAAAAGAAAAGTGGGATGGAGTGGACGTCCAGCCCAGGGACCGTGACCTCTTTGACCTTGCCAGAAGGGCAGCGAATGTTTCCGAGCTGATTAGCAGAGCGTCTCGCTGCTCCACGCAGAGGCGTTGGAAGGAGTCCAGGAATAAAAAATATGTCACTCACTTATTTTATAGAAATAGAGTTAGAGGCTAAAAAAAACTGTTTTCCGATACAGACGTTATTTTTCTGAAAATAATAAAATGCTCTCATATTAAAAAAGACATACAAAAACAACAACACGCTGCAGGATACCAGAGGTCAAAGCGAACTAAGTAGGATTTCATTATTTCACTTAAAGCTACTTTTCCAATTGTTTTTTTTTTTCGGTTTTAAATACTTTCATTTATATGATCCTTTACAAATGAGGCATTTCACTTTATAAATAACATACAATTGAAGCTCCATCTCTATCAACTTCAGCACAAAAATGACACTGATGAAGATGTTGATGCATCCGTTATATTTTTACTGCATTATATTATATAATACTTCCTGCAAAATTCCCCAACTTACTTTGGATACTGAGTTTGGTTATTCAAGCTTTGAGATAAAGAGAAATCAAACAAAGTTCAGTAAGAGGTTTAAAAAAAAAAGATAAAACATATTAAATAGTAGACATATGTTGTAAAGCAATATAGGCCTGAATTAATTCCAACTGGATTTAATAAAACACGAGATTTAAAACATCTGGAATGTTGAACAGATTTATGATTTTGGTTTTTAAATTTTAATGCACATTAAACACTCATATTTTGTAAAGCCGAGGACCTTATTATGATTTTTTTTTTTTTTCTTATATGGTATGTTTACATAGGCGAGGGAGAGATAAATATCTGAAATTGTGCATCGGGATTCAGATCTCCACAGTGACCACAAGGGGGCGATGAGCAGCCACGGAATCAGCTCCGTGGCTCACAGCGATACACTCATGTCCTGATCGCAGAAGCATCTTCTTTCGCGTCCACGTCTTCATCAGCTGCTGCGATTGGCCCCCAAAAAAAAAATAACACTGTATGCTTTTATTAGTTTTTTTATTTTTTATTTTTTAAGCGCATGCGATTCTACCAAACGGCCAACAGCAGCCCATTCAACTCCGTCTTTGGAGAGAGACACCCACACACTGCAGTGGAGGAGTCGACAGTATCGATCCGGAAGAGGAGGAGGAGGAGGAGGAGGAGGAGGAGGAGAAGAAAAAAGAAAGAAAAAGGGAGTGATGAAAAGGAGGGGAGGCTGAGAGCAGGTGGTGTTGGGCCAGCAGATTCGGGGATTTAGTCGCTCACCGGGTATTTATGGTCAGGACCGGTACCTTCTCCAAACAGATGCTCAGAGCTATGGGATGTTGCCTCCATTGTGATCACAGTGGACAGATGTATTGTTTACCACCAAAGGACGGCAGGCCGCCGCACAATGGGGCCACGAGCTCACTGAGGGGTTTCTGCAAGGGGGGGGCGGGTTGCATGTGCATCATGGAAGGGGGGGGGGTGGTTCTATAGGGTGAGCCTCTGTCCGTACACCCCCCCCCCTCCCATCTCCTCCACAAAGCCTCTCTAAAGCTACCGCAGGGCAGGGGTTTAAATGTCACGCTTGGCCATCAGAGCGCCCAGCCCCCGGCTCGTGCCTCCCGGATGGGGGGGGGGGGGGGGGGGGGGGGGGGGGGGGGGGGCCCGGATGGGGGGGGGGGGTGGAGAAGGGAGAGAGGAGGTCTCCCATTGTCCAATGACGATAGGCGTGAGCTGCTAACTGACTCCCAAATCAAGTGTGTCCCCTCGCCACGCGCCCCGGCCTCGTCCCACTACAACACAAAAGGCCCTCTGTGTGTGTGTGTGTGTGTGTGTGTTTTTTTTTACAGCCCTCCGTAGGTGAATGGCGGCGTATTTTGCTCACGCCGTGTTTTGACGAGAGAAGCTCAAAGAAGAAAAAGCTCGAAACCACCGATAAACACGCTTCGTCATCCGTCCACTCCCACCAGCGCCTATGACCAAAAAACAAAAACGATGCTAGCATTTAGCGTTAGCTCACAAAAGAGGGATTTGAACAAGTTAGAAGCGGAGAAAAGGCGGGATGGCGAAAAAAAATGAGAGAGAGAGAGGCTGGGGGGGGGGGGGGGGGGGGGACGGGGGGGGCAGGGGGGGGGGGGGGGGGGGGGGGGGGTGACATGGTGGAAAGGTGTCAAGCTGAAATACAAGTACAGGAGAAAATATACGAGGGAACTTTATCCCGGCCCAAGGTCCCGGTCCATACTTTACCCACAACCAAGATGGAGTGTTTTATGTTTCTATTTGTTCTAAATAGTGGCACACTTGACCTTGAGGCGAGATGTGTGTGTGCGCTGGCGGCCCCGGGAATCATCCCTCCTGTCAGGGACGGAATGGGAGGGTGGGGGGGGGGCAGGGGGGGGTGACCTTGAACCGTTCGCTGAGTGCACAAACTCATTTAACTCGTTGGGTTTGTTATCGACGTGCTGTAATCGTTAACATTATGGATGATGAATAACTACTGACTGCCGTATAATATACCTGGGCAATACGTCGCCGTGCCAACGCGGCGGCGCCGCCGTGATGTGGTCAGGTGACCAGAGGGGCCCACATCACTTAGACTTTTTTTTTTTCTCTTTCTCTCCAGTCACAGCGACAACTTGTCAGGAATGCAGAAGAACATAGATCACTTCTGGGCTTTGTGCTTTTTTTCTTCTTTTTTTTGCAGGAGGTGGGGTATGATGCTTTTCCTCTGGGTTCAGCTCATCTCCACTATCATCAGCAGTGAATTTCTTTTCTCCCCGAGTCTGTTCATGTTATAAACTGGTGATATTTGTTGGTGTAGTTTCTATAGTAACCACAAAAAAAGCAGATAATAAATGATTATTGTCAGATTTGCCATATGTGGAGACATGGTTTTTGAGTTTTAGGCGTAATGGTAAAAATAAGTCAAATGTGGAAAGATTATATTATTATATTTGCTTTTTTTTTTTTTTTTTTTTTGGTGATAATGATTGGTCCTTTTTGAGCATTTCATCCCAGAAAGTAAACTTAGGAGCCAAAAATAATTAAAAAAAACGTCTTAATTTTTTTAAAACTGGCAGACAGAGTCACAGCCGCCAATTTCAACAAGAAACAATTCTCCCAGCCCAAGTGAAACACACAATGTGCGATTCCCACTCCCACTTTTTAAGAATCAGAATAAAATGATAATAAAAAAAATGTATCTACATTATGCCGGAAAAAAAAAGGAAGGAGCCTTAACAAGGGTCAATGTTAAATTTCCACTGAAGTGTCTTTAACCCCTAATTACCAAAGGGGTGTGACAAATAATCAATAATGCGATATGTCATAATGAGGTCTCCTGTGATACGTGGTATTGATATTTTGGCGTGGGATTTAATGGTGGAGGGCTTTTTTTTTTTTTTTGTTGGTGGTTGAGAATGAAATCGGCGGAAATCTTGACTCCGACGTTTGTGTATTTGTAATGTAAAAAACATTTTCATGTTATTTGTTTGCAGTTCACGTTTCGTCATCAGCTATTGAATGAAATAAATACAAACTCAGAAGCAGTTCTTCGCTCTCCTGCAGCCGATCACAAGTTGCCCAGAAGTTTTTTTTTTTTCTTTTCAGGATGTATATTTTTATATATTTCATGTATATAGTGTAAGTCCAGAGTTTGCAGTTAATAAAAAAAAAACGTCTTAATTTTTTTTTAACTGGCAGACAGAGTCACAGCCGCCAATTTCAACAAGAAACAATTCTCCCAGCCCAAGTGAAACACACAATGTGCGATTCCCACTCCCGCTTTTTAAGAATCAGAATAAAATGATAATAAAAAAAATGTATCTACATTATGCCGGAAAAAAAAAGGAAGGAGCCTTAACAAGGGTCAATGTTAAATTTCCACTGAAGTGTCTTTAACCCCTAATTACCAAAGGGGTGTGACAAATAATCAATAATGCGATATGTCATAATGAGGTCTCCTGTGATACGTGGTATTGATATTTTGGCGTGGGATTTAATGGTGGAGGGCTTTTTTTTTTTTTTTTTGGTGGTTGAGAATGAAATCGGCGGAAATCTTGACTCCGACGTTTGTGTATTTGTAATGTAAAAAACATTTTCATGTTATTTGTTTGCAGTTCACGTTTCGTCATCAGCTATTGAATGAAATAAATACAAACTCAGAAGCAGTTCTTCGCTCTCCTGCAGCCGATCACAAGTTGCCCAGAAGTTTTTTTTTTTTCTTTTCAGGATGTATATTTTTATATATTTCATGTATATAGTGTAAGTCCAGAGTTTGCAGTTTGACCACATACACAGTGTGTGTGTGTGTGTATGTGCCTTAGGGGGGGAAAAGAAAAAGTTTGGGAGCTTCTCTCTCTCTCTCTCTCTCTCTCTCTCTCTCTCTCTCTCTCTCTCTCTCTCTCTCACAGACGGACTCTGGAGTTTGACTTCTGCCCTGTTGGAGTTTTTTTTTTTTTCCTCTCCAGGCTTTGAGGCCTTTTCATCTCGCTTAGGTGCAAGGGCACACACAAACCCCCCCCCCCCCCCCCCCCCCCCCCCCACACACACACACACACACACACACATGTGTACGCAGCGTGGATTTCCATCTCAGCTATAGCTCCAGATTAGCAGCTCCAGCACCCTGAAGGCTGGATTAAGGCGGGAGGGCAGACATCCAGCAGCGTTGGTGGGATGCGTGCGGGGGAGACGACCCCCCCAAAGACTTGTTTGAGGCCCACCGCGGATTCGAAAGGATGAATCCTGGAAAACACAGAGACACGCGCTTGTTTAGCATGAGCCGTGGGTGTGAAGTGTCAGGTTGCCCGTCCCACTTTGACGGCCTCACATCTCGTTAGCGCTGCGAAAAAAAAAAAAAACCTGTACAGACTTATGCGGCAGGAAAAAAAGCCATTTAATCTGAGGGGTTTGTGTTGTTTTGCCTCATTGTGCGGTCATTGTGTGGTCCCGGGCCAACTACTTTCTTTTCTCACAAAGGAGTGAAAAATGACATTTTAAAAATTCAACAATCTTTTTCTCTACAGTGACAGTTTCTTCTGTTGTTTCTGGAAAGCATGTTGAATTTTGTTCAATGTTTACTCTCAAACATAACAAACAACACAAGCAACCTTCAAAAATGGAAATGTGAAACCGCACAAAACTAAATCTTTCTTTCTGACCATGGCAAGGGTGACCTGAGCAGTATATTTGACATTTTACATTTTTTCTTGCTATCTCCCTCTCTCTCTTTCTTTCAGTGACATTTTTAAATGAGCCTTTTATTTGAAAAATATTGTCCAATATTCTGGAGATAAACCTCTTCACACTCAACAGGCTTGCGTGCGATTCCGATGACGGTCCAACCACCGACTCAGGACCGCAAACCTCCAACAGCGCCCAGACGGATTAGGCACTGCCCCGGTTACAGCTGACCCGTAACACACACACACACACACACACACACACAGGCCCAACTACAACTAAATTGTGGCTGAATTATTGATACAGCGGCTTCGGCCGCTTTGCAAGTGGGGGCATGAAAGGGATCCGACATGGGAATGGTCTGCTAATTTTATATGGGCGCCTCAGGGCACATTCCTCCCAGTGAAGACCAAACATATTGACATTTGTGTGTGTGTGTGGGGGGGGGGGGGGGGGGGGCTGTTTGTATTTTTTGGGGAGGCTGTATGTATTATATGAGCCGGGTGCACACAAAACGCACAATGCGCTTCTCCGTAAAAGACCTCACGTCTGCACATGTTGTGTCTAAACGGGTTTTTTTCTTTTTTTTTTTCTTTAATGTGGTGTATTTTGGAACGTTGGCGTGATAAATGGCGTTGACCGCGGCCGGCTAATTTCTCCAGAAGTGTCCAGGAGCCTTTGTGTGTCCACTTTCTATGCTCGGCTCCTCTCTCTGGGAGATGGCCTCTGCCTCGGGGCGACAGAGACACCTTGAGGAGCGTCCACCTTTAAATCCGCCGGCCTCGCCACTCCGAGCGTGACCCCTCGCTGGAGGGATCCCCCAGGCCAGATTTAAACGAGCTCCCCCAGGTCCCGCGCCGCACCTCCTCTATTCCCCGTCACACTTCTTTATCTTTTTTTTTTTTTTCCTAAAGACTTGAATTGGCCCCTTCTCTCTGAAGGTTGATTGAAGAATTCATTTGGATTTTTTTTTTTTTTTTCATGGAAAGAAGATTTGGATGAATTGATATAAAAATAAAAAAAAACATCTTATAACATATGTGGATAAATGTGGCGTGACATGTACGTGTGAACCCGGGAACCTGAAGGAATGCTGAGGGCCCCTTGCATCCTGCTTTCTCTCTTTCTTTCTTTCTCTCCATCATGACCCATTAAAACAGAAGGGAATCCCACCGTGCATTTTTATTTCAGACCATCGCACCTCCACTGTATTTAAATTTCATCATCCCCCTTTCTTTTCTTTTCTTCTTTCACTCGCAATGCTATCGCTTACATTTTGGCGCAGTTCTTTTCTCTCTCTCTCTCTCTCTCTCTCTCTCTCTCTTTTTTGCTATTATGGAGGACGAATGGCGAGGAAAAGCATACAATATACAGGCTATTGATCCACGCCCATCACTGCAGAAAAAAAGTCGGTTCAGGGGGGGGGGGGGGGGTGGGGGGGGTCGGTTCAGGGGGGGGGGGGGTTGGGGAGCGGGGGGATGGGGGACTGGACACGGCGATCGATAACCCTACTCTATCAGCCGTTTCCATGGCAACCGGCCTCGCAAGGACAGAGGGCTGCCATGCATTCTGCACCTGTCTGTTTCATACACCTATTGTGATAATGAAAGTGTCGGGGAAACGAACGCAAAGGTGACGCGCCGCGTCGGCCCCGAGTCAACTTCCACAATTAAAGAAATTACACGAAGGTTAATGGCATGCTGGGAAAAACGGTTGCGAGGGCGGAGGTGGCGATGGCGGGGGTGGGGGGCTCCTCCTCCTCATTCTCCTCCTCCGGGGTTGAAGGACACCGGGAGGCTCTGAGTATGTGGCGGCCGTTTGGGCGCAAATCCGGACTTTCCGGGTTCTGGGTTCATCTCTTAAAAAAAAAAAAAATAAATTAAAAACAGGCAGGGATGGCGGTTGTTTCCTGACCTTGGAGGCGGGGCCTCTTGTTTTTTTAGGGCGACCCCAGTCGGCAGGTCGAGCGAGCGTGATCAATGCGTCGGCCATTTGCTCACCACGAGCGAGTGCAGTCACAGCAGCGGAGGAGGAGGAGGAGGAGGAGGAGGGAGGTTCATCCTCAGCTCTGAGCAGAACCTGAACCTCCAGACTCCCTCTGGAGCCGGACGCTCTGGGCTGGGTCGCCACCCCACCGCCGTCTAAGTGAAGGGGGTGGATATTAGGAGGTGGGGGTGCAGTGTTGATCATGTGTTTTGTTGTGTATTGATCTCCAATCAGAACTGCGGCTGCAGATTCAGGAAGGAGAGAGAGAGAGAGAGAGAGGGGCGAGTGAGTGAGACCCTCAGAATCAGGCTGTGGAGGAAATGACGGTTTCCAAGTGTTTTTTTTGTTTGTTGTGCAATCCACCTTGCACTTGCATGCCCCCCACCTGGTCCTCCTCCTCCTCCTCCTCCTCCTCCTCCTCCTCCTCCTCTCTGTTTCGCTGCATTTTCATTGATGCAGCCGCCATGAATGACAAATCACAGGCCGCCATGGATTTTTTTCTGTGGAATGCCCGCAGAGAGAGAAAGTGGAGCGTGAACGCAGCGTGCAGCTGCAGCAGATCCACAGACGCTCTGAGGTTTTCTGGCTTTTTGCATTTTTTTTTTTGAACTGACGGACACGTGGCTCCGGCCACCGCGCTGACCTTTGACCCCTCCATCCACGGCCCCTGCTTCATTGTTTAGGGGAAGAGAGAGAGGGAGAGAGGGGGGAGATAGATGACGCCTTTGAGCGCCTTGCGTTCCCCCCCCCCCTTCATAGCCTCACCCCTCCCATCCCATCACCTCCATCTACCCACCCCCCCCCCACCCCCCCTCCACACTCACTCCACCTTATGCCGATCAATGACAGTTTCATGTGGCTTCTCTGGGCCCGCAGTGACGTGTGTCCTATTGATTTATCGACATTACTCCGGGGGCCAGCCGACCCAGAATCCCCCTCTCTCAGTGGGCAGCCGGGCTCTGGCCCAGCAGAGGTTCACCCCCCCCCCCCCCCCCCACCAGGGGTCCCCCCCCCCCCCCCCCCCCCCTCATGCCAACTCACCCAACTGCACCGGGCTCTCCGGAATCAGCAGCGCATTAGCCAAACAGCATTTTGTGTGTGTGCGTCTGCATATGTCACAGAGAATGCTTTTAACCGCCCCCCCTCCTCTTCCTCCTCCCTCCCTCCCTCCCTCCCTCCCTCCCTCCCGCATAGAACACGTAATGGGGACAATGAGCGAGACACACTCACACTCGCACACATTTACTGTCGCCTGCCGATTTCCAGAGGCGACGATTCCCCCTTTTTATGGTTAAAAGCTTCTTTTCTTTCCTCTGTGTCAATGTCATGCCTCTATGGCCAGGGCTCCTCCTCGTGGCTATTGCTCCTCTCATCTGCCCCTCTTTTACTGTGGGGGGGGGGGGGGGGGACATCCCCCCCTTTAACACACCCCCCTAACACAGCCCCCCCCCCCGCCCTGGGGCTCTCCTGTGTCCAGTGAAAGGCCGGTGGATTCAGAGGGCAGCTGGACACTCCCCATGGTAGGCACTGATTTTGGGTGTAGAGGGGAGGAGGAGGAGAAGGAGGAGGAGAAGGAGGAGGGGACGGGGGGTGATCCAACACCATTAGGATAGGACTGCTGCGATGGCAGCTGGCCCTCAAAGGAGGAGCAGGAGGAGGAGGAGGTGGGGGGGGGGGTCAGTGGAGGCTCAGAGATCAGTGACCTGGCCGTAGTGTCCAGCTGGGGCGTCATTTCACGGCCCACCTCCGGCCACGTGCTGGACCGCCATCTGTGCCCCCCCCCCCCCCCCCCGCCCCCCCCCCCCCCCCACAGGAGCAGCATCTTCTTATAGAACATGAACAACAACAAAAGTCAAGAAATCTGTCGGGCCTAATCCAGGAGTGTGTGTGTGTCTGTTTGTGTGTGTGAGGGGGGGCAGCTGCTGTTGTTTGGTGTGGTCGCGTTGTGTGTCTGCATCTGCTGTTCTGGGCCCTGTAATGTTTGCACCTCACGAGTGAAAAGCTCTGATTTATCCAACATTTCCCCTCTTACTGTATAAATATATTTCGATTTATATTCTTGGGCCGTTGCTGGCGTCCAATGCGATGTCTTCTCATTGTTTTTTTTGTTTTTTTCAACCAATCAACGGTCCATTCATCAAACGCGTAGATTTATTCTTGAATCATGATTTAAAAGATAGAAAACCAGTAAAGCTAATATTTAGGAGTGTGCGCTCTGTGCGTGGGCCCGAAACGCACAATCTCACACGCACAATCTGAGGTCTTAAAGCACAATAAAAGTCTTGCCTGAGATTCTCAGCGCAACACAAAGTCACAATCGTGACACACTACGACAACGACAATCAGGAATAACGAAGGTCTGGCGCGCTGGGAGGACCTGAGGCACGAGGAGACACACACTATTTATACCTGACAATGGCCAGGTGAACACAATCAGGGCGGAGCCAACAATCACAGTGGCGGTGAAAAAACAGACAAAGGCAGGAAGTGCAAGAGGGAAGAAACCCAGAAAGTATCATAACACGACAAACTTAAAAACACTTGACGACGCACATATATATATATAGATTTATTTATCTGATTGGTTCATTGAACATTTTTCGCTGCATTCCACGGGTCCACTGACTGGAAATGGCGAGGATGAGCTGTAGGTGGACTGTAGTGGACTAAAGTGGTCTCTCTAAAAAAAAAAAAAGAAAAAGGTCAAAGGTCATGACAGATAGGATTCCTCCTCGGGGGAGGTTCCTCAGCCCAGATGGAGCAGCAGATTCTCCTGCAGCTGACGGCTCAGATCGGAGAACAGATTAGCACTGGTTTGTTGTCAGTGTGCTAACGTCAACCCACCCCTCTCCTCCTCCTCCTCCTCTTCCTCCTCCTCCACCTTCTGTCCTCCCCCATCCTTTCATCATCCTCCCCTTCTCCCCAATCCTTCCATCTTAAACTGTTTAAGGTGATCGAATTTTTTTTGCCCCTCCTCCCAAAGTGGACGGAGGGGGATCAGAGGTGGCCGACCCCTGCCTGATTGTAAAGGTTGTGGAGAGGGGGGGAGCCTTCCCTAATAAATCGAGGACCCCCGCTAAGCAGATCTGACCTTCTGGATCTTTCTATCAGCCTGAATTTTTTTTTATGATATTTTAATAGCTTTATTTTTTTTAAAGGAGGAATCCCGTTATGCCGCCGTCACATTTATCCTTGTTCTGCTAATGAAAGTGATCTCTGCGCTCATGTCTGATTGACTCTGATTAGATTCACATGGATCCGCGTGGAAATGGTCGAGAGGAGGAGAACGCAGCGCTGGAGTTATGGCCCCGATGTGCCGAAAGAAATTCATAAATGTGGTGGAAGGGGCGGGGGGGCGGCGGGGGCCGGGGGACGTCCCGGGGGCCGGGTAATCTTCGGTCAGCACTTCTTCACGGCCGCCGTACCGCGAGGTGGGGGGGGGGGGGGGAATCTGAAATTTGATTAATTGCCGTCTCTCCGCCTCTCAATCCAAACATTGGTGGAATCGGAGGCCGGTTGACAGGACAGATACATCAGGCCCCCGAGAGCCCAGGCCTTTCTCCTCCTGTAACAGGATATCCACGTACGGCGAGGTGTAGAAAAGTGAGAAGTGCATCGTCTTCATTTGGCCATAACAAGGGAGAGAGAGAGGGAGGGGGGAGGCGAGGGGGGAGGAGGGGGGTGGGGGGGAGCCAGCCAGTCAGGCAGCTCACTAAGGTTGGGCCGAGGCGTATCGATTGATTTCCCAATAGCCTCTGGTCCACGAGCGGCGAACCCTGGCCCCGGTTGCTAGGTGACCACATCATCCAAGATGGAGAGCCGGGTGATGAAGGGTGACAGCAGCTCTGAGGGGTCAGTGGGGCCACTGGTCATTCTGGGAGGCCCCGCTGGGACGCTCCGGACATGCAGATAATGCGATGATGAAACTGGACCTCGGAAAAAAAGGAGATGGCGAGGAGGACGGCCACGACGTCCACCATCTTTGTTTGGCAGCCATTATAAAACGCTATTCTAAAGAGCCATTAGAGCACGTGAGGTTTCAGGTTTCAGGGTTTCGAATGCATTTTTTTTTCGCAAAAGAGCAGATTCCCTAAAAAAAAACAACATCCCCGGCCTCCGTGTGATTTAAAAGGAGCCGTTGACCATTTATGAAAATATTGATTTGACAAACAGAGGGCTATTCAAATAGCCATTGTCCCGAAAACATATCGGCAAATTTTTGAAGACGAGTGTGGACACGCTGCTCATCTCATTACAGCAGCAAAAGCAATTTACGGAAATGTGCAATTTAGTAAATGGCAGAAGTGGATTTATTGCCATCATTCAGGAAAAAAAAAACACATTTTTAGGGTCTGAGCGGAGGTGAAATGATGCCATTTTTAAATTCACACACTAAAATGAAATTATTTTATCCCTGGTATTTACACATATTTAAAAGGACAACGTATAATTTGTGGAATATTTAGCAGTATTTTATGCATAAATATATCCATATATTTTTTAATCTCAATATATTTCGCTGTTTTGAATGATCAGCCGGCGAAAGCGGAATCAATTCTCGGCTGCCCCCCCACAAACCCTCCGTGACGTGAACGGTACAGAAGAAAAATACTGTAAACATGAACTGGCCTTAATCTATATCGCATATTCCACAAAGATACGTGATACCTCGGCACTCGTCTACATATCGATCGTCTCCACCGCGCGGAGTGAAAAATGAGACGGGGGGGCAGGAGAGGAGGAGGAGGAGGAGGAGGAGGAGAAGAAGAAGAAGGGGGGCCTACAAACTGGGAGGCAAATGTAAAAGCATCTACATCACACTGTGAGCTCTTACCAGAAGGCATACAAAGATATAAATAAAGAAATAACTCAAAAAGCAGGAGGGTCACGGGGAGAAACCTGAACGTTGCGTTCCTGGTCCTGTGTGAAGGATTCTCCTTCATCCCCAGCCAGGCCTCTCATGTCCTCCTCAGAAGGAGACAGAGCGTTTCTAATGTCTGTTGGAGTTCCATGTCCCGAGGAGGGAGGACTAATGTGTCTCCCTGCCTCCCATCTATTAATAATATGGAGGAGAGAGAGAAAGAGAGAGAGAGAGGATGTTTGCTTTTTGGTGGAGGACGAGATGTTTCTGTGTTTGCAGCCCTGAGCTGTGCCAGGATCCCGCTCTTAAATATTCCTCTCCCCCGTGACTACAAACTAGCTCTCGCCCTAAAGGGCTGCGCGGACCTCCCCGGCCAAATATCCACAAACCTTTAACAGCAACCAGAGGAGGAGGAGGAGGAGGAGGAGGAGGAAGAGGAGGAGGAGGAGAGCAAATAAACAAGAGGGGGGAAAAGACGAAAAGGACAAACCGGGTGGCCTCATTTTATTTGTGAGAGATTATCATCTTTGACTCTCAAGTTAAAAAAAAAAAAAAAAAAAAAGTGGAAACGCTTCTCTGTAAATCTCATTCTGACTGTTGGATCCATTTTGTTTTTTCCACCTCTGGACAGCGTGCCAGAGTCTTCTCACTCGGGCCTGTCCGAGTCGTCCATCACGTCTCGTCACCTGGACTATGAGAGCTTTTTTTTTTTTTTTTTTTTTAATGTTGGTACGAGCCAGTGGTGCTGCTCTCTGCACTGACCCGTCTAGAATTGATTTTAAAATCTCACTTTGTGTGTGTGTGTTTTATAAAAAAGGCTAAACAGGCTCTACTTACATCTGTGACCTTTCAAATCTTTAAAAAAAAATCTCTTTTATTGGTCTCTGAAGGCTTCAGGCTGCTTCACATTCTCGACTGAACTCCGTCAACTCTGCCAAAAATAAAAACAACCAATTCAGAAACCTGTCCCAAAACTCAGAACCATGCGTCACGTGCGGTCACGCTTAAAACACGCTTGGGTTGAGTTGTGCGTCGGCGTCGCGCCTCTGGGACACGATGACCAGAATTAGCACGGCCAGAAGAACCGGGGACCTAAAACAGCTGGTTGCATTATTTTGAAATAAAGTGAGTGGACTAAATTACTGCCAATGTCCCTGAATGATCCAGCTGTGTGCGTGCGTGTGTGCGTGTGTGTGTGCGTGTGTGTGCGTGCGTGTGTGCGTGTGTGTGTGCGTGTGTGTGTGTGCGTGTGTGTGTGGAGAGCCAGGGGGAGGGGGATGGAGATGGTATCAATCGCCAAGCCAGGCCATTGAATGTATTGATTAGTTACCTTTCTTATTAACATGCTGATTAAAGAGGGAGAGAGAGAGCGAGCGAGAGGGAGAGAGAGAGAGAGAGAGAGAGGGCGAGGGAATGAAAGAGAGGCTGCACACACTCGTCCTCATCCCTCGGACCCAGAGGAAGCAGCAGCCGCAGCCACGGAGGAGGAAAAGATGCAGAGTGGATTTAACAGGCGAGTGAATGGGGAAGGAGAGAGGGAAGACAGGAGGATGAGGAAGAGGAAGAGGAAGGGGCGGTGTGTGTGTGTGTGTGTTGGACGCAAAGAGAGGGTGAGGGTGGGGCGAGGATGGTGGTGGGGGACGGGGGTGGAGGGGGGAGACCTGACTGGTAAAACCATGGAAGGAAGAGAAGAGAAAGTCCCCCACCGTGCTACACCGGCTAACACGCACACGCACACACGCGCACACTCGCGCACACAGGCAGACACACACGCACACGCGCACACACACACGCACACCAGCACCTATCCAGGCTGGCTGGCAGGCCGAGGCTAAAGCATGCAGAAAATAGCCCTCTGTGTGTGTGTGCGTGTGTCTGTGTGCGTGCGTGTGTGTCCGCCTGTGTGTGTCTGTGTGTGTGATCAATATGTAGATGCTGTGTCTTGATCACTGAGTGACCACGTTAGGCCGCCGAGGGATTTCCGCAAGATGCACGCCAAGGTTTTTGCCCGAGAAGCTTCTTTTTTTTCGTAGGAGGTGCAGAGGGCGAGATTTGGAGGAGGGAGGTGGCAGACGTGTTTATTTGCGTTGCGTGTTGTGTCACGTGAGTGGGCGTGTCTGCCTGTTTTCCAGGATGTCGGCGGGTGAGAGGAGGAGGGAGCGTTCACCGTGCATCAGATATTGACGAATACACAGAGATTCAGAAATAAATGAGTTAGAGGCGACGGGTACAGTCTGCAGCAGCTGTGTGTGTGTGTGTGTGTGTGTGTGTGTGAGGGAGTTTGCAGCCTGAAGGCCCTGACATGTGTGTCCGTGTGTGTGGCTTGTCTTGTATAGGTCGGATGTTGCTTTTTGTAAGCGTATATGTGATGTGTGTGTTTTGTCCTTTTAAGAGATGCTTCACTCTGCTCCAAATTGACAATGTTAAATCAGAGGACTAGAGGAAAACACTGGCTGACATATAATATTTCTTTTCCCGCTTGGATATATATATATATATATATTTTATTTTATTTTTGTATTTAAAATGAATAATATTTTTTTTAATTGCCAGGTAAACTGAATGGACAAATATAACACATCTCAAATCAAACGGTTGGGGATTTTCACCTGGCATCAACTCAGAAATAAATTCAAATAAGTTGATCAATAATCCATTGGATTCAAATAAATAACCAACGGATGTTCAAAAAAAAAAATCGAATTCAAAATGAATCTGATTCTCAGCCGAGGAGATTAAAAACATGATTCCATCTCAACAGGCGGAAAAATATTCAAATTGCAGCTTTTCTAAATTTTACTTTCAAAACTTCCCCTGCAGCTGTGACACTAATGATGGAAAACACTAATTGCTCAACTTTCCAAAACTTCTGACACAGAGAGAGAGAGAGAGAAATAAACTCACACAAGTATGGAACTTATCGACCTTTGCTCCCACTCAGCTTCATTTTGCATAAATTAAACACTTTTTGCTTCCCGGGCTCGAGACACACAGATAATTTCATTTGCATAAAGAACGCGGAGCCAATTACACACACACGCATTTACATTTTATATGAAAAATAGTTGCAGGGCAAAACAAGCAGCTGTTTAAAATTCACAGATCGATACTGATCTGCGCGCGCACTTGCACACACACACACACACACTCGCCATTCCTTCAATGCTAACTGAATAACTTTATCAAATTAAAGCTTTTGTTTTTAGAAAAAATGAATTTGCCTGACTCCAAAAAACTTTGGTGAATTTTATTGCCCAAGAAAACTTACTCCCTCCTCACTCATCATCTAAATATTTCAAAGTATTTCCCTTCATTCAATGTATATATAGACTACGTACCTGTCATACATATATTTATACACACACACCTCCTCCCTGCTGCAGTGCGTTATTGGCCCATGTGGCGAATTAAAGGAGTGAATTTGCATTCAAGCAGATATGATCGATGACAACATTATTCAAGCTGTGAAGTGGAGTTTCACGTCGCGGCCGACACGATCTTCACTGCCACTAAATCTGCAAATAATAGAGGAAAAAATACGTGAAAATGAGTTTCCTGCAGCAGATATTTGACATTCTCGACACTTTGACTCATCTGAGGCTCAATTCTGAGATTTCTTTTATTTTATAGCCTCTATTTATTTGACACGTTTAACTTTGAGCTATAGTTTCATGAGGCCACTGGTGAATATATGGTAAAAAAAAAAAGAAATCAAAAATATAGACGGACTTTGATTTGTGGAATTAGTCAGATCATTCAAAACGAGCCTTTTCCTGGTTTATTTTTGCTTAAATGTGCAGTAAAAAAAAAAAAAAGTAACCCTCTGAGCTGTGATTTAACAGCAGTGTGTTTATGCTCAGGTGGGTCTGTGTGTGTGTGTGTGTGTGTGCAGCAGGCCACATGCTGTTAATGCAGATGTGTGTGTTTACATCAAACCCTTTAAAAGGAGGCTTCGTGAGAAAGATCAATCTGAATGGTGTTAATCATTATCATTTCTATGTTGTACCACAGTTCAGATCAGACGGATTGATCATCATCAATATTCACGTTTCACACACTCACTGTGTGCGTCACTCACGTTCTCTGATATTAAAATGTTTGATGAGTCTGTAAGGAGTTTTTGAATCTGGACTCATTTCTACCATTAATACAATTATTTTCTCTCTTATTTTTTCTTCAGATCTAATCCGGTCAAATTAATTCAGTTATTGATTATTCTTATTCCGGTCTGGGCTACGCCACGTCTCGTTGTAATAATTGATTTCGTCGATTGCTCTGGGATGGGAGAGAAATAAAAAAGAAAAAAAAGAGAGAGAAAGGAGTAGACAAGAGGAAAAAGAAAAACAGAACAACACACCCTTGTAATATGATGCTGTGGAAGTTTATATGCTATTAAGATGCTTTAGAATCATAATTAAACCTCCATTCTATTTTATGTTATGTTTAAAAATCGAAATATATCTTTTTTTACATGTTATATTTTGTTTGCCAATTGCCAGTGTCCCTGCAATTACAGACACATAGTTCACGTGTTCAAAAAATGATATTATTGTAAATCACAATGCTATAAACAGTGTCAACGGAGAAGTAATGAAACAGTAAATAATGCAAGTATATTAAAACGATTAGAACTGGATTTAGCAGCTGATTTAAATAAAAAATGAAATATATCTAATGTGAAAATGTTTGTATTTTTACGTGTATTCTATAGTTAGATAGAATACACATTATATTGGAGATTAATGTTTTAAACCGGAGCTGCAGATGCACAAAATCATCCTCGTAAGAATTTTTCGATTTTTTATTTTTTTTTTTTTTGTGTGAAAGTTTTATTATTCCACATTAACATAGACTGAAAAGCAAAGTCAACGGTCTTGGAAACACAGCATCTATACAATTAAAAACAAATACATACACACATTCACCTGCACGGGGTCGAGGTTTTATGTGGGCTTTTACCGGGAAATAAAGTTGCTTCTGAAATGATAATAATAAAAATAATAGCGATCAGATTGAGGAAATGACACTTTCCTTAGTTCACAGTTTCACTCTGATGGAATCAGCACCTGTCGGTTTGGTATTTGAGGGAGTTCAGGAAGTTATAAGGAAATGTGTTTCAGTGTGTCAGTGTGAGCACACGCACACTTTTTGGGAGAGAAAAAAAAATCACAAATGTGAACAAATGTACCGTGGGTGAGATGAAGATCAGAAGTTTAGTATACAGCAGTGATCACAACTATTATTTGTAATATATTTTTATTTTTTGTGTGTGTTTTGGCGTTTTTTGAGTTTTGTCAGTAACTGTTTAATACGATGAAATATTGTTTTATGATCTTTTTTTCCACAGCCACAACTTTTATTTGCTTTTCAAAATAAGAGAATAAATCAGTGAGAATGTAATGTATTATATATACATACTAATGTACTTTACCTGTTTTATATACGACAATAAATACGTTTATTACACATTTAACCGTGTGCTGTATCCACTATGTACAGTCTGTGTGTGTGTGTGTGTGTGTGTGTATTTGGACTCTGCAGCAACAACGTCACCAGCGTCAGTTTCATTTATCAAAACCATGATTATGATATGATTAAAATAATAATATCACATTGATAAAGCATCTCTGCAGCAGAATTTGCCTTTCTAGTGGGAAACGCAATTAACCAGAAATTAGGAGGAGGCTGCTGCTCCTTCAATCCCTCAGATTAGATTCTTCTTCGCTGCATTAAAAGCGTCATTTAGAGTTGTTTTTTTTCTTCTTCCATCTCTGCTGCTGCAAACAACGAGTCGATATCGCATTCAAAACAGCAGAGCTTCATCCATTATCATTTACCAACAAGTGATCCCGGTTAGTCGGTGATTAAATGGGCAGTGAATGATGGTGCACGGTGATTCGGGCCAAACATCAACTCACTTTTTATTTATGTTTGAATTTTTACTCCGCCTTTTATGAATTTTCCCTCCTTTCTTTATCTCCCTCCTCTTCATCCTTTTTTTTGGTCCTTTTCCAACAGCAGTGAATAAACCTTTTTCTCTCTCCTTGGGCTGCATCTGTTTATTTATTATTATTTCCCAGCACATGCCTGGTCATTTCAAGGTCACGCCAAGGTCCCCTGACCCTTGACCCCTCTGGGCTGCTGGCCCTGTTGTAATATCGGTGATGCGGGATTTGATGCAGCCCTACATGTCCCACAGGATGGACGCATCAGCTAAATGCTTCAAATCTAAACACGCTCCGTATTGACTTTAGATTAAAAGCTTATTCTGCACCCAGCGATTCTGGAGTCACTTTGGATAAGAGCCGCGGCTAAATGGGCCAAACGTGAGTTTTCTCTCACTGTATTTATCACCTGGTGTCGGTGATGGAGAGCGCGAGGCTCTCACTGCAAAAACCCTCTGAGAGCATCAGGGAAATGGATGAAATGTTAATTGTGTGTGTGTGTGAGGCTGTGGAGGAGAGGGAGAGGGGGAATCAGCCCATCCCCAAGGTTTCAATTCGGACATAAATCAGTGCATTTGAAATATTTGCGGCATTATTCTTGTTATTATAGTCTTACAGTGGAAACCGAAGCCGGGTGTGGGCTCCCCTGCGGGCCTCGCAGCTCGGGTGTCCGCCTTCGAGCCGTCTCGGGTTTTTTCTCCAGCCACAGAAGGTGAACTTTCACCCCGACCTCCTTTTTTTTTTCCTTATTCGGGGCTTGTAGCCGTTGACCAGTGTTGCCTCCTCCAGCTCCTCCGCGGATCGATAGGGCAGCATCTGCTCCGGGAGGCCGACGGTCCCACACCGCTGCTGCTGCGAGCTGCTCATCTCTGAAAATTAAACTGACAGACACGTATGATTAGTATGTGAGGCCGGCGGCGCGCAACGTGCACGAGCCTCGGCGTGCAGACTGCAGATGTACAGCATATATGCATATAAATATACACGAGGACACATGCGTGCAAGCAAAAGTACGGCGCACAGATAAAAAAACAAGTCAACGTGGACACATACACAGAGAAATGATCAAATCAAACATACACTCTCCATGTAGACAAAATGACGGGCACGGGCACGCGTGCACACGCATTAGGTTGAGTATAGGAAGTGGGAGGGGGGTTGCATTGATCTTGTTGAGGGACTTTTCCAGACTGGCGTGTTGTGTGTGTGTGTGTGTGTGTGCGCGCGTGCGTGTGGCTGAGTGGAGCTGAGTGCTGATGAAGAGCTGAGATCACTTGACGGCGTTTTCATCCTGAACGGCGGGATTAGAATTTATCTTAAACCAACACGAGGAGTCAGAAAAGTTATAATCAAGCCAGGCAAACGCACATGGGCTTATAGATGGAAACCTCCGCAGGCCTGGCGTGAGGACGCTGAAGTGCAACGAATGGATAGATTTTTTTTTTTTCTGTTTTGTAGTCAATAAGTCACTGAGGCAAATCCCATCATAGAACATTCACCTTTAATTCTGATTATTTAAACCCCTCTGTGTGATAGAAACCCCCTCATTTATTAGTCTTTTTATTATTATTATTATTATTATTATTATTATTATTATTATT
>JAFBJU010001534.1:343551-416912 GCA_016785305.1 Colistium nudipinnis
TTATATATATATTTTTAAATGTATTTAGAAAAATGCCAAGAATAAATCGTCAAATTAACGACCCACTCAAAATAAAAAGGAAATGCTTTGTGTGCATGATTATATTTTTTCCAGTGACAATAGCAGCGGAAAATTAGAAAAAGAACAAAAAAAATCAGTGTGAAAATCCATTGATCACATACAATGACCGGGATGTGTGTGTGTGTGTGTACAATTCATAAGTTCTGCGGGCAATCAGCTGAAGAAGGTTTTTAACCTGTGGGTGAGGAGGAAGGGAGCATCCTCCTCTCCCTCCGTCCTCCCTCCCCCCCCCCCCTTCTCGCCCGAGAAAGGGTTAATTGGAGTAGGAATTTCATCGCACATCTGTCAGATTTTTAGGGCCGTGACGCACTGAAAGCAGAGAGTCAATGCGAGAGAAGGGGGAGGAGGAGGGGGGAGGAGGCAGGGAGGAGGAGAGGGAGAGAAAGAGTTGGTGGTGAGATCGATGAAGTGGCAGCAGAGGGAAGAGGAGGAGGAGGAGGAAAATCTCACGAGATAATGAAAGAAACAGAGGAGAGCTGCTAGGGTAGAGCAACAAAAAAAAGGAAGAAGAAGAAGAAGCAGAGTCGGAGTCAGGAAACAAAGAGTCGGGAGGTAAAAAATAAAAAGAAAAAAAAAGAGGAGCTGGAGCCGCAGATGGTTTTCTTGCGCTCGGGTTCTGGTGGATGTTTCACCGCAGACTGCGAGGATCCGCAGGGCGACACGGAGCGAGCCCGGCCGCGGCGCGTGCAAGGTAGGACGCCTCCTCCTCCATCTCCATCACACACACACACATTTCCTCCCCGAAAAACCTGCGCCATGCGCGGCGTGCAGTTTACGCGTCGTCCGTGTCCGCTCCGTGTGTGTGTGTGTGTGCGTGCGTGCGAGTAACGTCCACGCTTCCTCTGGATTCAACGCGTAACTTTGCATGATGGGAGAAAAGCCAGATCGAGGTTGGGTTGGAGGGATGAAATCATCCATCATCTGGTGCTTGGTCATGTAAAATGAATGTTATGGGTGCATGTGCGTAAATCTCAGTCCGTCACTGATTTCTCGCGCTCTGTGCGCGAACCGTCTGTGTGTGTGTGTGTGCGCGTGTCCGTCTGTGTGGCCGTGAAAGTTTAAAATCCGCCTGGCTAACACCGCCTGTGTTGTCTCGCGCAGGCACAAAGCGAAGCTGAGAAACCGAAGACACGACGGAGCTGATGCAGAAGTGAGGATCTAAGAAAAAAAAAAAAAAAAAAAATCCAAATCAGAAACTCCAGCTGTGGGACTTTGACGGAGTTTGAGGACCAGTACTTAACGTTATCAGATAATTAATTAGACACCCCCATCAGCCCGGAAATCAATTAATTCACCGATCAATAAATCCATAGTCTGGTGTAACAAGAGAGCTTCCAGACCGCTGGCCTCGGCCGTTGGGCAAAAATCAACAACAACAACAACAAGAGAAGAAGAAGAGGAGGAGGAAGAGCGTTTTTTTTTTTACACGTTTCTTTTGGGCCGAATCCAAAGATGGACGGGGGTCTGGGAGAGATGATCCACAGCCACCCGGAGCTGTCCCACAGCCAGGACGGCCGGGCCATGCTCCACTCGCGGGACCTGTCGGCCGCCTTCCCCCGGCCCTCCCTGGGGGGCCCCTCCATGACCCTGGAGCCCGAGCCGCGGCCGCCGGCCTTCGACCACGCCATGTCGGCTCTGGGCTACAGCGGCGACTCCCCGCCCGGCTCGGGCTCCACCTACACCACCCTGACCCCGCTGCAGCCCTTCGACGACAAGTTCCACCACCACCACCACCACCACCACCCCTGCCTGCCCGTCAGCAACGTCATCGGCAGCTTCACGCTGATGCGCGAGGAGCGAGGCCTGGCCACCAACTTCTACAACCCCTACGGCAAAGACCTGGCCATGACCCAGAGCCTGACTCCGCCCACCGCCGGCTCAGGCCTGGGCGCCACCATGCACGGCTACGGTAGCCCCAACGGCAACGCGGCGGGCCAGATGCTGCACGCCGGCGGCTACGACGTCCACGGCGGGAGCCTCTTCTGCAGGACGTCCGATTTCGCCCGTGAGATCTCGCCGCCGGGCCTGGGCGGCGGCGGCGAGGTGACGGTGGGCCATCATCAGCTGAACAAGATGGACGCCCACCAGCACCACCCTCACCTCTACAGCCAGCACTACCAGCCGCACCACCACCCGGGCCAGCAGGCCTCCAAGGTGCACGAGCACCTGCACTCCTCCTCCTCCGCCGCCTCCTCGCCCGGCGACGGCGTGCTGTCGGGCCTGCAGGGCGGCGGCGGCGGCGGCGGCGGGGAGGAGATCAACACGCGGGACGTGGCCCAGAGGATCATCACGGAGCTGAAGAGGTACAGCATCCCTCAGGCCATCTTCGCCGAGAGGGTTCTGTGCAGGTCACAGGGCACGCTCTCCGACCTCCTGAGGAACCCCAAGCCCTGGGGCAAGCTCAAGTCCGGCCGCGAGACCTTCAAGAGGATGTCCCGCTGGCTGCAGGAGCCCGAGTTCCAAAGGATGGCCTCGCTCCGGCTGGAGGGTAAGACCTGGCTTGGCTCTCTATGTCTACACACACACACACACACACAGAAATCCCAACAACAAACGGACCCACACTCTCTGTCTCCACCCGTTTGTTTTTCCCCCCAACACCTTGCCTCCTCCGTGCCTGCCCAAAAAAAAAGGAGACATTTCTTCTTCTGGTGGAATCAGTATGCAGCTCAGGTGGAGGCGGCAGGGGAAAAAGCCCAAGCTTCACACCCCACCAGGTCTCCCGTCTCCACGCGGGCTGCGAATGTTCTTCGGCCGCCTCCATTGTCTCGGCGCTAGAGGAAGTTAGCGGGACACATGGAGGACAGTTTAGGCGCCATATGGGCCGTTCCTTTGTTTACTTTAGCTCCCAAACAGGCCCCTATTGATTGGTACAGTAGCTAAAAAAAAAAAAAAAA
Organism: Colistium nudipinnis; assembly: GCA_016785305.1. Lineage (NCBI taxonomy): Eukaryota > Metazoa > Chordata > Actinopteri > Pleuronectiformes > Rhombosoleidae > Colistium > Colistium nudipinnis. The sequence goes on from JAFBJU010001534.1 coordinate 346,530, forward strand.
AGCCACAGACATTTGCCCTCCTCTCAAATGAACCATGAAGATCAGCTCCGGCAGCAGTTGGCCATTTAATCGCCCCCCCTTTTTTTTTTTTTCTTCAGCCCCCGCCAAAATAAAATCATTTGTGCAGAAATGCCACTCTGGAGCCATTGATTGATTAATGAGGCGCTGTGATTTATATCAGCTGACTGAGGTTGACTGGGCAGAGTGGCCGATGCAAATTAGACCCAGGAAATGTTTGGTGCGATTCTACAAATCTGAATATATATTTGTAGATATGTATTCAGAGGTGAGTCAATAATTGATTCATTATTGTGAGTTAATGATGGAAAATCACTGATCAATCAAAAATGCCATAAGTTAGCAGATTTGAGCTTCTGAGTGAAAGGATCTGATTTATTTTCCTTTATCTGATGATTATTTTTTATACAGATGAATTTTTGGCCATTTTTCGATATATTTTTTTTTACAGTAATTTGAGTACAAATAATGAAAAAAAAATCACTGGTGGCAGACGCTGTCGTGTTTGTACATATCTCATGGGGTAGGAAAGATTTTTTTTTTTTTTTTGAAAGGCACATTGTAATTTGCTACTTGACATTTAATATTCTTTGGGGATGTGGATTGGAGACACAACAGCACGCCGCACAGTGCCGCGTTGCAGCCGCGCTCCTCCACGGGGACCCACGGGGACCCGGGGCCCATCTGATACACCACGCACAGAAACAGATCCAAGTGAACACAGTAATATGAGATGAGCACGGACCGGGGTGTGTGTGTGTGCGCGTGCGTGTGTCACCGCGGGGGTGTGCGCGACGGACGTGTGTGTGAGTCTGCCCAGTTGATCAGGGCTCTTTGCTGCCTGTCAGCAGCTCCACTGATTAAGCCCAACAACACAATGGGGTTCATAGGTAATGATTGTGCACTCTTGCAATCCCTTCACAATTATTGATCTTTGATTGTTTGGCTCCGAGAGCACATGTGTACATCCTCCATTTAGCAAAGCGTTACCAATCACGCGCGCGCACACACACACACACAAAAAAACCCACCCTCTTATCTGACGAGGTGTTATCTGCGATTTTTTGCTACGCAAATGTTGCCTGATGAATTTAACCCCGGAGGCCGTGTGAGTCTCTGTATGCAAAACGCCATCGTCCTCCCACGGCCCCTTTGTTCCTTGGAGCCCCCTTTTTTTTTTTTTTTTTTCCCCCAATCGTCAATCATTTCGCCCTCTTTTATTTTTGCAGCATCCTTGTTCTTTTCTTTTTTTACAAACACAAACATTATTTTAACGAGTCGTCCGAGCGCCCAATCAATCAGGCTCATAAAAAATGAACGTCCCTGGGCGGAGGAGCGAGCGGCTGTTGGACTCTCTGCTCCCACACAGTCGGAAATTGCATATTTAGTTCTTGGCAAAGCCGCAATTTAGACAGCTCGGCACTTTTCTACCTAACCTACTTTCCAAAGGGGGTTGTTGTGTGTGTGTGTGTGTGTTTTTTTTTCTCTCTCATCACCCCCCCCCCCCCCCCCCCCCCCCCCCCCCTTCCCCGGCCAACCCCCTTTTGTTTAATTACAAGCCTCTATTGATTTCCATGGGAAAGAGCAGCACGCCTTGCCCACACACACACACACACACACACACCTCGGCCGCATCGGCTCCAAAAAAAAAAAAAGAGAAAATCAAGACCGGAATTTGAATGCAGCTCCACTCTGAGGCCGGCTCGAGTGCTCTCGCCGCTTCTTCACGCCTCGACTTTTCAGATGATCCGCTTTGATGCAACGCTTAAAGAACGTACAGAAGGCCCCTCGGTGTCAAACCCGTGCGCCCCCCCCCTCCTCCCAACGCCCCCCTCGTGTTATATCCATAACCGCCTCTCTTATTAATGGAGCGGCTGCAGAGCTCTGAGAGGCCGAGCTGCCATTTTGTCTCCTCCTATAATTGTCTTTCTGCGGAGACGCTTTTTTTTACTAAACACGGAGGAGGTGATCTCTGGGATTTATCCGCAGTGTCTTGTCGGTGTGTGTGCGTGCCTGCGTGTGTATGCTCCATGGATTACCGCGCTGTATATGAGATGCATCTCCAGCCCCACCTCGGGCAGCGGAGGAGGCAATCAGGATTTAGCTGGAGAAGAAGAAGAAGAAGCAGATAAAGACGGTCAGACACTTAGAGTGGAGGAGTGGGGGATCAGAGCCTATAACTTTAAAGATGATGGCCGAAGCCCTTGACTAAAGGTCTAAATGAATAAGAAAGGTCAGCGCGGCTCCAGTGGCGGCAGCCCCCCCCCTCCCCCTCCTCCCCACACACGGTAATGAAATCCACGGAGCCTCGTCCTCCTCGTACAGTTCACACTCGGCTCAAAGGTCAAAGCTGATTCCATTTACATATGGGGGGGGGGATTATAAACGGGCCGAACAACACCCAAACGAGCGGGGTTGTTGTTTTTGTGAATGTGTGTGTTTCTTTTTTTTTTTATCTGGCTCACGCAGCTCCCCCTCCCTCCCTCCCTCCCTCCCCTCACCCCCGCTCCGGCGCTGAAGGGGTTAACCAGCCTCTGTGGGTCGAGGAGTCTGAGCTGCACAGATTTAATCAATAATTTCTATCAGCCCCTGGCCCAAGAAATCAGCAGGGGGTGGGCCGGGGCTGCAGGGAGGAGGAGGAGGAGGAGGAGGAGGAGGAGGAGGGGGGTGCAGGTTGAGGCGCCGGGGGGTAGGGAAAGGGCTTTCGATCACGTTTCAGCAACACGAGACAGAGGCGTACATCGCGATTAGAGGCCGTTCCCACGATCATAAGAAGCCTGCAGGGGAATATTTATGTCCCGGTGAGTCGCCCCGGCGCCGCCGATTTATAGCATGCTAATCGTGAGCCTTTTACACACGATCACGGCAAAGGGAAGCGTTTACTTCATGGCGTCGAGACGGTGGCCGAGAGAGAGAGGCTGCGGGACGCCCCGACTCCTCCAGCTCGCCATCGATCCAGCATACCAGCCGCTATCACGTCCTTCCTTTCACGAGCACATGAGTAGTAACCCGGAAGGGGGAGGGGCCTGTTTCCAAAAACGGAGCATGGGGAGAAATCCAAAATAAATAAATAAAAGATCCACCGGTGGTGATATTGACGCGCCGCTGACATGCCGGGCCCTGTTTGGATTTTAATGAGACGTCGTTCGATAACTCTCAGAAATGCAAAACAAGGCCCCTGGATGGACCTCGCGGGCTCCTGTAATCTAGCGCTGACAAGAGCCGTCAAAACATTTCCCCTTCGCGTCAGGATTTTTTATTTTTTGGGAGGAGGAGGAGCCCGTATAGCGGCCGCAATTTTATTATTCACACCAAAGCAGAGTGCTTGGGGTTTTTTTTCAGAAAAACCCGGGGCGAGCTAAAACCCGGCCGTGACCCCGGACCAGATTCCGACTCCACCGAGGTCACGTTTATTTCTCAAGCACTCGGCCGATGAGCCGGTGGTGGAGTGGCCGTGTGAGAGGATTCTCAATGGGAACATGAAAACCCATCAGGAGGACGCCTCGGTGCAGGTTCTGAGAGCGGGAGGCGTCGTTTATGCTTAATATAGTGCATGTTCAGAGTGTGTGTGTGTGCGCGTGTTGAAATACAGGAATTTCCAGGCTATTTCCAGCTGATGTGTCCATCTGATCAAGATCAATAGCAGAGTCCATAATAGAGTTCATGAAGCTTGTTTTCTTAAAGCGATGGCAGACGTCTGGCAGCGCGGACACATTATTTTCCCCAGAATTCCTCCAAATAAAGTGTCATTTTCCGTCATTGTCGCTCAGGGATCTGTTTTTTTTCCCCCCATTCTCCACCCCCAGTATTTCCAGTTCAATTTTTGCCAAATTTCTTGGAGAAAAAAAGAATAGAAACAAATCTAAAGAAATGGGCTTATTTAGACAATTTGAAAAAATAATACAAAATAAAAAAGTTATTGCAAAATTCAAATGAACTTAGACAAAAAAAAAAAAAAGACAGTTTTCTTCTCAGTTTGCAGGACAGAGTTAAATAAATGTCCACAATTGGCACCAGACCATTGATCCGTCCCTGGGTGTGTGTGCGTGGGTGTGCGTGGGTGTGCGTGTGTGTGCGTGTGTGTGCGTGGGTGCGCTGCAGTGTTGAGTGCACACCAATGCTTACACTTAGAAATGCCTTTGATACCATCAGCAAAACAGTCGCTCAGCCGCACACTGCTGATTGAAACCTCTTAAAAGTGTGCATTTAGGTAATTGCCCCCCCCCCCCCCACACACACACACAAGATCACACATCCCAAATATGTTTCAGTCCACTTAAGGCCTCTAAACACCCCAGGGCGATGATGCAGACTCTGCTTGTTTCACTCACCCCCGACGTAACCCCGGCCTTTAATAGAAAATAAATGTGCCCCCCCCCCCCCCCTAAAGTGATTATTGCTCACTCACTGCCACCACATGTAAATGACTTTTATGAGAAACTACTGATGTGTCTGCGAAGGTAAAGGGAGAGAGAGGAAGTGGACAGGGGGGAGAGGGGGGGGGGGGGGGGCGAGCGAGAGAGGGGGGGGGGGGGGGGGGCGAGCGAGAGAGTCAGGGGGGGTGGTGTACGCAAAGGCAGAGGTTGGTGTTGTGTTTCCTGTAAATACAGAATTACAGCGTGTTGGAGGTGAAAGGTTCAGCGATGGATATGCAGAGGAAACATGCAGCCGGAATTCAAAATGCTCGTCTGATTCTCAAAATGGATCTGAGCTCCACCCACACACACACGCATACACACAGAAACACACACACACACACACACACCAGGCTATTTTTCTTCCTCACCGAACAAGAATGGCTTTTTCTTTTATATATATATATATATAAATATATATTTTTTAATTTCATTTTTTTTTTCTCCTGAGGAGATATTGATCATATAATCGAGCGCTATTTAACCCAGACCTTGAGTTTTTCATTTTTGCGGCTGGTGGAAGCCAGACTTACATTAAGGATACAAATGACCACTTATAAAGTCTGAATATGTTTGACTTTGACACGGAGCAAATGCAGAGAGAAATTTGGGAGAGAAATGTTTTTTTTTATTCTCTGTGGACCATGGCATCCAAAAAAAACCACAGAAATATATTGAGGGAGAGAAAAAATTGTGTTTCAATACTGTAGTGATGAATTTATTCTGAAGGCACTCCAAATAATGCAATTTATACTTTTGATTAGCTTTATTATCTGTCTCGCTAACATTTGGGTGAAAATAGAAAACAGAATAAAACGGCTGTAGTCGGTGTAACTGCCTCCTCTCCGGACAAATTGGTTGCAGGGATTTTTTTTTTGGTCGCATTAGAAAGAGATTTAGGAGGCGAAAATAGGTAGTGTTCAGTCTCATTGTTTTTTATATGTCAAATATGAATTTGAGGGCGCATCTGTTTTTGGACATTGTCGGTGGATGACAATCTTGCACTTTGTCTAAAAGCCCAATCTTAGTAAGCACTTTTTCCAGTCAATGTGTGTGTGTGTGTGTGTGAACCACGTAATGAAAAACATGAAGGGAAACTTCCGAGCTGCTGCGGCCTGCATGTATTTATCTGTTTCATCCTCACTGGCAATAAGACCTGACGAGTCGCACGTCTTGATTCTCTAAGCGATCTGCTGATTCGTCTCTTTCCACTCATCAAAGTTGCTTGGCTAATCTGTTTTTCTTTTCAACAAATCCACTTTCCCTGGGCCTAATCCATTTGTCCTAGTTAGCCAAGCCCGCGTCGGTGAGCTAACCGGTTTTCCCGCCTTTTTTTTTATTTTATTGGTGCGTTTTAATTTATCTCTTTATCTTCTTCTATCCGTCTGCCTGCAGCCTGCAAGAGGAAGGAGCAGGAGCAGAGCAAGCTGGAGCGGAACCAGGGCCCCAAGCGAACCCGGCTGGTGTTCACCGACCTGCAGCGCCGCACGCTGCTGGCCATCTTCAGGGAGAACCACCGGCCCACCAAAGAGCTGCAGGTCACCATCTCGCAGCAGCTGGGCCTGGAGCTCTCCACCGTCAGCAACTTCTTCATGAACGCCCGCCGACGCAACGTCAACAAGTGGGCGGAGGAGGGCCGCCCTTCCTCCACGGGTTCCTCGGGGTCCGGCGTCTCGTCCTCGGCGGTGTCCTGCGGCACGGCGTGAAGTTCCCCCCCGCGGGGGGGAGCGAGGGAGGGGCAGCAGAGGGAGCCCAAAAAGGCGGTGGGGGGGACACGCAGACTGGTCCGGGCAGGGATCAGCCGTCATAAAATGTCCTCCTCGTTTATCAGAAGGAGCGACGGAGCCGTTGAAGATGATGAAGACGAAGATGAAGCATTTTAACCCCCCCCCCCCAAAGAAAACCAAAGTTGATCGCCCCCCCTTGAAATGGAAAGGGGGGCGGTACCCAGAGAGATATGAGCGCAGGACGGGAGGTCCGGCGTTGTACAGTCAAGGGGCGCGCGAAGATGATTTGACTCACATTGGACGAGTCACGCCCCCTTTACATCTCATCGCATTATTTTAGCTATGTAGAGTAGAGGTTAACGAGGGTATCGCAAATCAGGAGGAAGAAATATTTTTTTGGCGTACCTTCGAAAATCTAAACCGTCATCCCTCTCCAAAAAACGTGAAGAATCAAGAGGTGACGTGGAGAGCTCCATCATCGTGAAACATCTTAATCAGAAAAAAAAAAAAAAAAAAAGAAAAAATCTCTTTAATGGCCATCATCCAAAGACGTCGACCCTTTTCCCCCCCCGTCCGATGTGGTCCGGCTCTTCCTCAAGAATCAAGGTGAACGAGGAAGAAATGGCGTTTTTAACTGTCTTTTTGGTTATTTTCTGAACAAACTTTTTTTTAAGGCATGTGTTTCCATGGCGACGGTTTCCCGCGTCCGTGTGCTCGGAGCCAGGAATTTAACCAGGAGGGCTCCGTAGCCGTGACTCCCGGCTGTCAATCATCCGTACCATCAACAGGAGCCTTTTTCCCGTGCTTGCTATTTTTGTGAAGATGGTCCAGGCCTCGAATGAATCAGAGTTTTCGGGGGCGGCGGGACCTCCGCGCAATGGGGCGACGCAGAAACGGACTTGTTGGGGCAAAGGTTTAGCTTTAAGACTCTCAGCGAGCATCCGTGTGAAAAGCTCCAGAGCCACAGCCTTGACTCCCAAGCCAAAAAAAAAAGAAAACAAGGAAGGAATGAAAAACCGCCTTTTGGACTCAAAGGCCCCGTGGGGAGGAGGAACACCCGACACAATGTACAGTGACATTGTCGTATTTTTTCCACTCATTCCTTTTTTTTTTACAGATGTCTAGGAGAAGATGGAGGAATGTGATTCTTTCAGCCCTTTTTGTACAGATTTCAAGCACATGGCTCTATTTCTAGAAACACGCTGGAAGCGCGGGGCGGGTTTGTTTCAGCCCCGCTGACGTACACAAGGTCATTTTTTGGTCCACAAAGGAACGGCTTTAACATGCCTCCTTATAGCCAGTAGTTCAAGATCCAACCCAGAAAAAGGTTTCAAATGCAATTGCTGATCTGATCAACGTATTTATTACTGCATTTGTGTATTTATGGTTGTTTTCCCGTTTGATTTTGATTTTCCTCTTTCTATTTATTTGGCTATTTATTTATGCTATCTATATACTGTAAGTATTTATTTAACGATGCTCTGTATGTCTGTGTGAAACTGAAGACTTTTTTTTTTTTTTTTCTGATGGGCACTTTTAGCTGTAGAATCCCATCGTAATACCAAAGATTAACATCGCCTCCCTGAATGTACGGCCTGAATCCCCGAAACCCTGTACCCGACCCTGACTCCGCCCACCAAGTGATGTTACGTATCTCTCTTTGAGGCCTGGCCTTTTTTATTTTTTATTTATTGATTTATTTTCTAAAATGTAGAATAACGGGGATTTCTTTAGTCTTTACGCAATTGTCTCTGAGGTCAGCTCTTAACGCCAAGGCCAAAGCTTGTTTGAATGTTGTGATAATATTTATAATTAATGCCGATATGAATAATAATGATAATAGTGATAACGACGATGACGACGTGGCATCCCATAGGTTCACAGGTTGCTTGTGAAAGTTCAGACCGATGGCCGACTGCGTGAAGTGTCTGTGGACGCACTGTGCGGCGCCTGCCTGGGGAAATGCATGGTTGTGACACCCCCGCCCCCCCAGACCCCCCACTCCCTCACCTGATACCCCCCATCCCTCCCCAGTGCAGTGCACACAGTCTTGTCTTCGTCCAGGTCCGTGTGTCCTCTCCATCCTCCACCCGCTCAGACCTTCTGCCAGTTGTCTCAGTTCCAAGACGCTTTAAATTCCAGGTTAAGAATTTTATTTTTACTAAGTTGTGTTCCACGTCTTATTTGGATGGTGGATTTGAGTTTTTCTTCTGCTTGTACTAAGTGGTTCTAAAGATTCCTGGACTTTGAGGTTCTTGTTGTCCTTTGTGTCCGGAGGGGTCTTAGCCTTAAGGTTTAACGGGATTCTTCTTGAGGTCTGAGGAATTATTTCTGGTCTTTTTTAAGGATCTTCTCCGTTTCTTCCTCTGCTTTGTTCTTTGTCTTCTGGAGATCTCTAATTTGTCCTCATGGGCTCGGAGGATTTGTCCTTGAACCACGGAGGGTTTTTATCCTCTTCTTGGACAATCCTTGGTTTTGTTGGGAGGCTTTCCTGGAGATTCATGGGGTTTCGTCTAAGTTGGTCCTCATGCAACTTGGAAAAAGCTCTAAGTGATTAGATCTTTCCAGGGTTTTATTTGCTGAATGAGAGAATCAGGAGAAAATCACCCAGGGTGTGTTTCTCTGACCTCTGAGTAACCGCCGCCAAAGACCAACCTCTCTCTCTCTCTCTTTTTCCGTCTTTAACGTTGAGACGGGCTGGATTGCCGACGCCCCCTTCACAGCCAGCACTTGAAAGACGGGCAGTCATGAAAGAGGCCATCGACTTTTTCGCTTTGACTTCAAAGGGGGAAGAGTTTTTTTTTTTTTCATCCATCTCCTCTCCGGGTATCTGGTCTGGGGTCTGCTCTCGGCCAGACCTGTGGGCTTTAGGGGGGCATTCAAAGAGGATGGAGGAGGGGGGGGGATCAGAGAGGATGCTGGGTCGTCCAGGACAGAGGTTGTGAAGTGTGTGTTTGTGTGTGTGTGTAGGGGAGGAGGTTTATTTGAGGAACAGGAGGTGTTGGAGTAGCGGGGCATGGCGCTGAATTAAACTTTAATGAGCAACAATTGTAAGCATGCCGTGAAAGAAAAGGGAAGGGAGGGGGGGGGGCAGTCGAGTCTATACAGAGGAGCAGGAGGAGGTGGGGAGGGGGTGAAAAATAAAAGAGCTGGGAGGCTACTGTCATGGTATCAAAGCTGAGGTGACACCTTTCAGGTTTCTCTTTGTCTCTCTGAGTACAGGCCTAAAATGGAGACAGAGCTTTTTGTATTGAGCCACCTTCTGCTCCGTGTCAAACAGGGAGGCTCTTCCCTTTCAGAAGGGGGGAGGGAGGGAGTCCATTGGGTTGTTGAAGGTGAACCGCGTCGTGACTTTGGCCTGCAGCACCTCCTTGTGGCTTCCGCAGAAACTCGCGTCCATAATGAAATGGCAGAACCTGGAAGCTAATATATAAATACACATTTCAGAATATATGAATTTAATGAAAATACACCATTTCTTTTTTTTTCCTTTTTGATAATGTTCAAACCAAAAAAAAACACACAACAACCAAAGATTGATGGGCGACTGCTGAATGGTGATGTATCATGGGTAGTTTCAGCAGTTGTCTATCGGAGCTACCGTAGCACTCAGTGGATTCAAAAAAGGAAAAGAAGAAAAAGCACCTGATTCTTTTATATTTGATTACGACAGTATTATTATTATTATTATGTTGAGCTGGAACTGAGAAACTGACATGAGGCAGTCTCTTCAGAAGGAAGTCCCGTCCCCCGTCCCGTCCTGTCCGCCTGTCCCTGTGTGTACATGAAGACTCTACCCATCTACCTCAACTGTGTGAGATGTCGTGTGGCAAAGATATTCCTTAACCAAAGAATCCATCCTGTCAGGGTGTCTGTCTATCTATCTATCAATCTATCTATCTTGTCTGTCCATCCGTCTCTTCTTCTTCATGCCTTTTACTCCGAAACCAAATGTGCTGGAATCAATCCGAAAAACAGGAGCCGATCCAGGCCCCCGTCCGGCCAAAGCTTAAGTCCAGTATGCTAGAGTCTCCCATTGATCCATGCTCTGTATATATAAATAAGAATTCAAGACCAAAAAAAAAATTGAAAAAATACAGGAGGTGACAATCCAAGCAAGGAGGATCTTGCTGTAATCAACGTTGCCTATTCCCTGTTTTTTTTTCTCCAAAAATCTTAGAATCACGTGAGCCCGAGAATCAAGCACCCAACCCCCACCACCAAAAATAATAACAAAGGTCAGAGGAGACAGAAGCTATTTTTCCACATTTGTAAGCCACCCCTTTACCCACCCTACCCCCACCCCCGCACCCCGTTTTTTCCGAAATGTTTAGTGTAGTTGAAATACTGTTGGATCCCACTGTTGTAAGTAGGAATTAATGAAATCCATACAAAAAGCTTTAAACGGGGAGGAGCTGAGGGAAATATTATATTTGAGTCTAAGTTTCCTCGGCTCGGACCCGACCCACCATGCTTTATCGTGCCATTCTTGTCCATGTGTTAGACTTACTAATGAATGTGGCTAACCAAACCAAAGGCTTTAAAAAAAAAAGAAGATACACAACACTTTAAACGTCAATCATGGTGGGACATTTTGTATCAACAACTAAAGAAAATCCCTTTGAATACCTCATGTGAAAATTGTTTGTTGTGATGTTGCACTAAAAAAATAAAAATGACTCATTTGTAACCCAACGCTGCTCTCTGCTGGCTTCTTTCGGAATTGTCCCCGTGGTGTCCAGTTTTCTGGGTTTTTAAAGCGCAGACGCTGACAAGCCACATTTTCTTGCAAAATGCACAAAATGTTTACCAATGAAAAGTGTTCAAGTCTTGAGAAAAACTGGAAGCTTTATGTTTATAGTATGGGGCATATTGAGATTAATCTAACCCCAGCGGTTTTGTGCAAAGTTTAGATTTAGATGTTCACCTTATTTATTGAGAAGTATCTCAGCTTACAATCACTTAAAACATCACATCTTGTCAACTTTGAATTTGTATTAAAGGTCACTGGAAGAATATGGAGGATTTCACTTTTTCTATAATCTTTCTTTCAAGCATTTTAAGGGAGAATCCATTTAATTTGGGATGATGGGCGCCAGTAGAGAATAAAAAAAAATTAGCAAAAGGCCTTTGAGCAGCTGCAGGCCGTCACACACACGTGTGCACGGCACAGGATGCCGGTATTGATTTTGGCGTTCCCTCGAAACATGTAAAAGCTAAATTGACCAACACACCAATTTCCCAAGTCAATGGCTTCCTTTCAGACAGTTTTATGGCAGCTTTGACACCGTGGAAAAAAATCAGCTCCACTGCCTGCGAGGCTCAGATAGAAAATGTAATGAAACGGGTAAAAAAATTAATAAAATGGACACGGATCCACAGCAGTGTGACGAGTACATCTTTTTTCATTATTACACATTCAACATTCAGAGCATCTTATAATAATAATAATAATGCATAATATATAATGCATTTTTGTGATGACGCGTCTGGAGACAATATGCATTTATAAAAGAATTAAAAAAAAGAAAGTGCTGGTCATGGCGTATATATAAAGACAAGCCCCTTTTGACTCTTGTAGTAAAAACATCCATGAAGTTGATCGGTCAGAATTATGAGGGGGGATTCTGCAGCTACATGATGGGATAGCAGCTGTACAGAGCGATGCCACACTGGTTGCGCTTGTTGCGGGACATCCGGATGTAGCCCTCCTCTCCGAAAGACGTTCCCCAGCTATACGGAGAGGAAAAGATAAATAAAGATTGAAAAAAGGCCTCAAGTGACGGCAACTTTGCTTAAAATAAAGATAAAAGAAAAATAAATAAATAGTTCAGTAAAATAAAGGGGCAGTGGAAGTAGTGGGGTGAGTGAAAGTCTAAAATATATACATGAGCTGCTCTTCTTTTAACCCTAACCCTTTTGGTTGACGTTTATCTTAGGTTTGAATAAAAAAGACTGGTCTGAACAACTCAAACCCCCACACATGAACCCAAAGTTCAAATCAAAGCTGCTCAGTCTCGCGTCTTCGTTGAGCTTCCTGGTCCAAACTCAACCGGCCTGTATTTATAACTTTGGCCCCGCCCCCACTCTGTCACAGCTGTTGTCCTTCCTCATCAGAGGAAACGAAACACAGGTGGGTAAGATAAAAATAGTCAAAAAATAAAATGTCCACCAGGGGGAAAACCTTTTTTTTTTTAAGGTACAAAATATCCACAAAAACAGAAACGAGTTTTATTTTCCACTTCAATGGAATTGAACTTTTAGTTGTGAAACCTGTTGTGAGAGGATTAATGGGGAATGTGTTTGAAAGTAAAATAAAGGCTTTGAGGTCAAAGGTAAATATGTTATGGAACATAATATGAGTTTCATAAACTTCTTAAACGGCTGCTCTGAGGAGGAAGTGATGAAGACATGTGATCACTGATGAGAAATAAGACCACTTCCTCTTCTGTTACGCATACGTGATTCTGTGACACCACCTGACTCGGACAGGAATTCATGAAATAAAAAAAATAAATAAAAAAAAAGAAGAAGAAGAAGAAGAAGACTTCCTGGTTTCACTGGCTGCTGGCAGGATGTGTGGAGGAACGTCTCACCTGTTCTTGATCAGCCAGTAGTCCTGTCCCCCGTCTGTCCCGTATCCCACCGCCAACACGGCGTGGTTCACGTTCTGCGTGCAGCTGGGGTCGTTGTACACTCCTGGAATAAATAATTTGTTCTTTTGAATTTAGACACGTTTGAAACAGGTGTTTTGTGTCCTTTTTTTTGCAGTTTTATACAAATGCTTTTGCCTGTATTCTGATTTAATCCACTTCCTTTTTAATGATTTTAGCAGGTGAGAGATTCGGGGTCCTGTGAGGTGTAACTTACCACCCCTGTAGAAATGGAATTTCTTCCCCAAGGCGTCAATCGCCACGGAAATGGGTCCGATGGTGGCGAGCGTCTGTTTCAGGGCGTTCTCGTCGCCCTCGGGCAGGAAATTGAAGGCGGAGCAGTTGGCGGCGCGGTACGCCGGATTATAGCGGCAGCGTTGCTCCTGAAGAGACAGACTGGGGTTAGGTCAGGCTTAAAGTGAAAAAGGGACATTTTGGTTTTATCTCAAGTAAGATAAATTCAGCATTGTAGTCCAAATATACATAAAAAAAAGTCCCCAAAAAGACATCTAATGTGCAACATGTAGAAATAGATAAAACATAAAAATAAATTAACATGCAATCAAGAAACAGTTTTGGACTAAAACCTGACGGAGGTCAAACAAAATAAATAATAATAATAATAATAATAATAATAATAATAATAATAATAATAATAATAATAATAATAATAATAATAATAATAATAATAAAGACAGAGCCCTGCACTCACCACTCCTCTGTAAGGGTACGAGGTTTCTGAGTCGATGCCCTGGTTGTCGATGACGTACTGGAAGGCCTTGCTCATGAAGCCCCCGTTGCAGCCTTTGTTTCCGTATTTTCCGGAGCAGTCCACCAGGTTCTGAGGACTCAGGTCCACCAGCTTCCCCGTGGTCTTGGCTAACTGTCCCTCCAGGGCCCCTGCAGCGCTGAAGGCCCAGCAGGAGCCGCAGGAACCCTGGAGTCAAAGGAGACAACAACACTGTCACCTTACAAAAAACACACAAATACATACAATAAAAACATACATCATTTCTATAGTATTAAACACTTATTAATACACATGAAACCTGCAGCGGAGCTTCTAATGGAAACATTCTGAATGTATAATGTCCTACTTCAAAAAAGAAGTGGGACAAACAGGTCACAGAAAGCAAAAAGTTATCATGATGATCAGAAAAATAAGCGTCAGGGAGAATGTGTGTTTTTTTTTTTTGCACACGTCTTAACACGTGTTTCCTGACACGCGTCCCGTGTTGTGGTCACCTGCATCTTGACGCTGGTGACGTAGCCCTTGTCTCTCCAGTCCATGGCGTCGGGTGCGTCAGGTGACCCGGTGAGGGGGGGCGGCGACCTCTGGACGTCAGTGGGAGGAGTCAGCGTGGCGTACGACTGCAGGATCTCCTCCGCTGTCTGAAAATATGCACACACACACACACACACACGGCATCAGATTTATTTTAATTTACTTACACCAACGAGTTTAAGGAGACACGAAATGTTTAGAGGACGTCCCAACAACCAATAACCAATGTAGCTTTAAATTCCATTTAAATAAACCTGCTTTAATTACTATAAAGATCTTTAATTAAAATCCTGTGTAATACTAACAGTCAGGTAGTGTATTCTGGTGTGTCAATGAATACCTGAAATATTAAACATTTATGAGAGAATGATAAGATTCCTGTTCAAAACACAGCTTATAATCTATTCGGTCAAAGGGTGTTTAATAAACCACAGAGGAAGTAAATGTACTGTGGGTTGCTTACAGATAAAATGTATATATTTATATATATATATAAATATATATATATAAAAAAAAAATATATATAAATATATATATATAAAAAGGTTCAGTTATTTTCCAGCTGCGGACACATTGTATTTGAATGTTTTCACATCCTAATGCAATAGTCACAAACCCACTGAGAGAAAAACCCACACAGAGCATGTGGGGGCCCCTGGGGGAGGGGGGGGGCTCCAGATATATATATTTTTTCTCCCGCTGACCTTCTGAGGCTTTAAAGAACAGCAGTGATGATAAAGATCTTTTTTTTTTTGTCCTGTCTCACCAGGTCCCCCATGAGGTTCATGCTCAGCTCGTAGGTGTGAAGCCCCATCGAGGTCTCCAGGTTGTGCATGGAAATCAGCATCAGGTTCTCCTCCCACAATTCCCGGCGGCGCACATCCTCCACCTCAACACATGTAGAACGAGGTGCATGAGGTCAAATACTGAATAAGTCTAACCATAAATCCGTTGTTTTGTTCACGCCTGCAGACGCTGGGCCATTTATTAATATATTTATAATGTTAAATAGAAGCTAAATATGAATATGATCAATATTAATATTATAATCTACCTGGTCCTGGTACGCCTTCCCGTGTGTCTTCTTCCACAGCTCCCAGTGGACGTCCAGCCGGCTGTCAAACATGGCCGCCGCCGTCCCCACGCACACGGAGACGAGGAGCAGGGTCCACAGCATCAGGCCTGTGACCACACGCACACGCACACGCACACACAGACGTGTTACCAGATGACCAGAAGACGTGACCTGAAAAGCACACCACTGCGTTTCACTGCATTCACAGATTCTGCCGAGCGAGTCGGGGGGTCAAAGGTCGCAGCGGAAGTTTTTAAAGAACAAATACACGGGAACATATTTCCTTGTTTATTTTGTTATCTGCAGGTCTGAGAAACAGAAACTCGACACGCCCGACTAAATCTGTCCTCCACTCCTACACTACGGATTTATTTGATGTTTAATTTGAACATTTCCAAAGAGAGAATCTGTTCTCGTGAGGACAACGGTGTCAGTTTATTAGGAACACCTGGCTCTTCGTCCAGCTCCTGATTTTCCAGGTGTCCATTTGTGCCGATGGTTGAGTTTTTGCAATAATGTAGATGAAGCGATGTCGACATGGGATCAAACTATTCAAACATTCGGCGTGTTTCGGATCTTTGCGCAACCACCGGCAGCCGCTCTACGTGTCACTTCCACAAATTTCAATCCACAAACTGAACTTTAACTTTAATTTACGCAGCAGAAAAAACCAAGAGCAGAAGTGAAAGCGTTGAACAAGCACAGCAACCAAACTTCTGCAACATCTTCATGACATTCAGGAAAGTCAGTAAACAGAAAATGAATCAATTCTGGCTGCTGACACAGTGTGAACACAGATCAACCGGTTTTACCTCATCCTTCGCTGGAACTGGTGAACAAAAAGTTTCCAAAACGTTGTGTATGTGTATACAACGTTTGTATTGTAATGTTTACGTTTGTATATATATATATATCACGTTTCTATATAAAACGTTTATACAAATGTAACGTTCATATATACTTTTATATATGAAATGTATTTAACATAGAATGTAGGTTTAATGTATAAACGTTCATATATAAATACGTTTATATATGATATATATATTTATATATATATATATATATATATATATATATATATATATATGTGCATACATTTAACATAGCATTTTTCTTTTTACCAGGCTCTAAAACCAGTGACACACTTGGGGAAAATCGAATCTGTTTCAATCTGAAAAAACCACCTTCCTACAATAAATATATTCAATCTTTTGCGGTATAAATAGAAATAAGAATACATGAAGTTCTAATTCAGCTTTATCTCAACTATTACACCGTTTGGCACAACTCAAGCCCCATGAAAAAAAAAACACACACCTGCCGTCTCAGAACAATAAAAACGAAAGTAAAACGGATTTGCCTTTTTATGCTGTCCTCACGGCAACATGGATCATTCATAATCTTTATGAAATTCATTGATGATGGATTCAGAGTTGAAAGTTTCCTCTTACCTCGTTGACTTGGATTCATCTTCTCGCTGTTCAAACCGTCTCTGACGCTTCCTGCTTCATAATGAACAGAAGAGAAGGTCACGTGGTTCCTCTTCCTCTTTACCAACACAAGTAAAAAAAAGAAAAAAGAAAAAATGCAGGGTGCGAGATTCACTCAAGGAAATGAGTTAAAACACATCAAATGAACGATAAATATATATATAACCAAAGAATGGAAATCTCTACCTTCGAATGGGACGTCATGACAGTCGGTGACGTCATAGGAGGGAAGCGGAGTGACATCCTGCTGTTCACTACCAGGCCTGTCTAACGTTTTTAATGAAACGAGACGAAATACATACGATGTAATAAAATTGTGAAATTATGTATTTATATCAAGGGACATAAAATGATGAAAATATAAAAAATATCAGACTTTCTTCAGTTGATTTTCCAGAGATTGTCTTTGGCGTCAGCATAATAAAAAAAAAAAGTCCCAACAATAAGTTTGAGTTGAAAATGAAACTTTTATTCCATGTCATAGAAAACATCAGTTTACAAGTTAATGGTGGAACATCAGGAGCTCCCATTGTCCGGCAATGTCTCCTGTCAACGCTGGTTCCAGCTGGAGTTTTTTTTTTTTTTTTTTACACAAAATGGACTTCAACACATCACAGACACACACACACTGACACAGTGTCCCGAGGTACTGGCCATGTTTGTGTGTCTTTATGGAGATAAAAAAAAACAAAAAAACCCAAAACCTGAGGTCAGGGCTTCAAAGTGCTTCAAATGACTCTGCCGTGGATTCTCAGAGTCTTTCACCTTTCACACAACAAGGGATCCATTCTAGACCGCAGTAAAAGTCCAAATTGAATGAAAAAAAAACGAAAGAAAAGAAGGTGGTGACTCAGATCTGGAAGGAATTCTTCTCCACGTACAGTAGTTAGAGGTCCTCATCACATGATGGGGTAGCTGGCCAGGTTGGCGATGCCGCAGAGGTTGCCACGGTTACGAGCCATTAGGATGTAACCCTTGTTGCCCCAGCTCTCGCTCCAGCTGCCAGACAGAGAGAGAGAGAGAGAGAGAGAGATGTGAGAGGTGTGGAGTGTCGCCGGGGGTCAAACATCATCATCATTGTGTCCTGCGTTTGTCACTGACACATCCACAACACAACAGACACACACACACACTCAGCCCCGTCCTCCTCATTTCAGAGGCCTCACAGGCCACCTGCCGCCCCTCCCCCCCCCCACCTGAGACGCGTCCCACCTGTTCTTGACGATCCAGAACTTCCTGCCCTTGGTGTTGACGCCGAAGCCCACCGCCAACACGGCGTGATTGATGTCATCTTTGTTGCAGTTGCGGTCGTAGTAGATTCCTGAGCCACAGAGACAGAGTGAGAGAGCTGTGATTTATATTTCATGTTTAAAACTAACAGGAAAACCCAACCTGTCCCTAAAAACTTAACAAGTTATATGAAGTCTTCATAAAGGGTGTTGTATTATTAAGTATCTAAGTATGTATAAGTATTTGTGTATGTTGTTTAAAAAAATATATATTATAATTTTCATGGAAAAAAAAATAACTCCCTTAAAGGAAATGGATAATAAATTCTGGTAAATGTGCATTTTTATTTATTTATTGCGGTTTTAAATGTTTTTTTTTAGCCTCCTTTAATACAGCAACAGGAAGCCTCTGTAGATAATAAATGTCTAAAAGCGAAAAATGCAATTAAAAGGGAAGTCAAATCTCTGGTGTGAGGCCTGGTGGGGTCACTGACCTCTCTGGTATCCTCATTTCAGAGGCCTCACAGGCCACCTGCCGCCCCTCCCCCCCCCACCTGAGACGCGTCCCACCTGTTCTTGACGATCCAGAACTTCCTGCCCTTGGTGTTGACGCCGAAGCCCACCGCCAACACGGCGTGATTGATGTCATCTTTGTTGCAGTTGCGGTCGTAATAGATTCCTGAGCCACAGAGACAGAGTGAGAGAGCTGTGATTTATATTTCATGTTTAAAACTAACAGGAAAACCCAACCTGTCCCTAAAAACTTAACAAGTTATATGAAGTCTTCATAAAGGGTGTTGTATTATTAAGTATCTAAGTATGTATAAGTATTTGTGTATGTTGTTTAAAAAAATATATATTATAATTTTCATGGAAAAAAAAATAACTCCCTTAAAGGAAATGGATAATAAATTCTGGTAAATGTGCATTTTTATTTATTTATTGCGGTTTTAAATGTTTTTTTTTAGCCTCCTTTAATACAGCAACAGGAAGCCTCTGTAGATAATAAATGTCTAAAAGCGAAAAATGCAATTAAAAGGGAAGTCAAATCTCTGGTGTGAGGCCTGGTGGGGTCACTGACCTCTCTGGTAGAACTGGAAGGTGCCCTGCGTGGCGTCGATGCCCACGGACACGGGCCCGGCCTTGAACAGCGCCACGGCCAGAGCGTGCTCGTCGCCCTCGGGGATTTCCTTGAAACCTTTACACTGCGCCCCGATGCCGGAGGAATTATAACGGCACGTCTGGGCCTGCGGACGAGAGAAACTGAAGGTATTAGGTTCGAGATGAACCAGACGACCGCTTAGGTGGGAAAACGCTTTTTTCAGGAAATCCTGGATGTATACATCAGCCCAGTGACAGATACACACGTACGTGGTTTAAAGGTGTTTCATGAGAAGAAAAATGAAGAATGTCGAATTTTTCAGGTCCATTTTCGACGTGTTTCTTAGCTTAGCATAAATACTGTCAACCTCTGCTGGCTTTTTGGAAAAGTGACTTTTGGGACCATACCTCAGCGTCTGCGGATTTGATTCCTCCTGTGATCAAATTTGAATTCTTGAGCCCATTTTCCCAAATCCAATTTCTCATTGGAAATAGGGAGTGGCTTGTGTGTCGTTTGTTTCCCTACCTCTCCCAGGTAGGGGTAGGCCTCATCCGAGTCGATGCCTCCGTTCTCCTGGACGTACTTGAAGGCGTTGGTCATGTATCCTCCGCCGCAGCCGTCGTTCTCCGTGACGCAGTCCACCAGGTTCTGAGGACTCAGGTCCAGCAGCTGACCTGTCTTCTTGGCCAGCTGGCCCTCCAGGGCCCCGGCCGAGCTGAAGGCCCAGCAGGAGCCGCAGGAGCCCTGGGAGGAGCGAGAGGTCAGAGGTCATAACCAAACAATAGGAACACACAAAAAATATATATATAATTGAGTCATGGAAATAAGTTTGGAACGTCTCCTCTTTGTCCACTAGAGGGCAGACTCTGACTAACTTTGAGTTGTGAGGGTCTTTGGTTTGAATTTATAGTACATGTATTACATATATTTTATATAGAGGATATTTAATGACAGCTACAACCAAAAAAAAACTGTCTTATCTAATTTCACAATGATCAAATCCAAACGTTTAACAGGATTTCATTTAAAGAGCTAATCCCTCAATCGGAAGCATACATCTGCATTAGAGATTAGAATCCCATGTTTCCTCCTCACAGTAAACACTCTGACATCCTGCTGCTCCAAGTGTAAACGTGATAAACGTTATAAAGGTTATAAATCACAGCGGTTCACTCTGAAATCCGCCTGGGACAAAAACAAAAACAGAGAGAGAGGAGGCAGCAGGGTGGTTAATATGCACCGAGTCAGTCTGCTAAATAATTCATTCACAACAGGAAGCTGAAGCCTTCCTAAATCCTGTCTGTAGCTGCAGCGTAGTGTGTAACCGTCAGGGGGCGCCAGCATCCTCCACAAAGAACCGTTCATTTATTATGAACTCACTCTGTGCAACTGGGCTCAAAATGAAACTAAAATCCTATACCTGTTTCCAATTTTACTTCACTGACATGTCATTTGTACTTATTATATGAATATTATTGCCTTATTGACGCTGTTTATCTATTATGAATATTATTATGATTATGATTATGAGTATTATTGTTATTATTATTATGATTATTATTATGATCATTATGATTATTATTATTATGATTATGAGTATTATTATGAGTATTATTATGAGTATTATTATTATATGTCACTTTCTATATCTCTATTCATAATTTTATGAACATTTGTTTTGTTTGTTATGTAATTATAACCTGGCCTCCCATGTTCTCTAAATCGGATAAATAGGATTTGAATCCTCCAGTATGTAGCAAAGCCTATGTCGACAACCAAGTTTAACCTGGTTATTATCATCAAATAAATAATAAAAAAAACATCATTTTGGCCAAAATTGCATTCATTTGATTTCATTTGTGTATGGTGTATTTGTGTGTGTGTGCGCATTGACCTGGTTCTTCACCGGGGTCACCATGCCCATCTTGCGGTAGTCCAGGGATTTGGGGAGTTTGGAGACCGTGTCGTCCAGAGCCATGGTGAAGCTGCGATCTGGGTTCATAGGGACCAGCAGGCCAGTCATCTTCTCCATCACCTCCTCCGACGTCTGCGCAACGGAGGCACAACCATCATTTTCACCATCATCCTTAAAAGCATCTCAATCCACAAAGGTTCTGGGTTCTATCCTAACATGCCGCCAGAAGATTGTTCGAAACTTTCCTCGGTTCCTAGAATCAATTTGTCATATGAAAAAAAATAATAATCTGTGTTAAAGAACAATAGAAGTGAGACGGAGGATTTATTTTTAGCCTTGAGACTCAAGAACAATTAGATATACAATAAGATATATGGGAGGAAGGATTTGATCCTAACGCAGGAGCGCGTGATGAGTTTAACACACTTTACTCCAAAGTGAAACGTTGCTCTTTATTCTGCTTTCTAGCTCTCACATGAAAGACGTTAAAGTTAAGGCAGAAACCAAAAAAGAAATAAAAATTTGATAAAAGATGGAAATAAAGAAAAATATGGTTTTATGATATTCATTCAGTGTTCAAAAAAAGATATATATACATTGTCATGACAAAAAACACATAAATGCAAAAAAATGTGCTGTTTCCGGCTGTTGATGGTTTTGCTTAATGGGAAATAATAAAGTGAATCAGTTGGAGCAAGGCCCCGCCCCCAGAGGTGATGAACCAATCAAATAATCAGCATCTCGATCGAGGGTGAAAGCAAAAAACCCACTGGTCAGTGAACTGGACTGGATGAACTCAGAGCTGAGGCCTGATGATGACCCATGATGTCATCGTGATGTCACTTGGCAGCTGGATGATGTCACTACTCACCATGTCCCCCAGGTGGTTCATGCCCATCTCGTAGGAGTGGAGGCCCAGGGACGCCTCCTCATTGTGGGCCGCGATCATCCGCGAGTTCTTCTCCCAGATGGCTCTGCGGATCCCCTCCTCGTCCTGACGCACAGAAAAAGCTCATTAATAATAATAATAATTATTATTAAAAAAATATATAATATTAATATTAAAAAAATAATAATAAAAAAAAAATAATAAAAAAAAATAATAATAATAATAATAATAATAATAATAATAATAATAATAATAATCATAATAATTAATAATAATTAATAATAATAAACATAATTGTAAATCAAATATATATAATAATAATAAACATTTACTGGGTCACATTTCTGGAGCTTTTGCTCTGACATTGTTCAGCTATACACCCAGTGTACACCTTCACTCCTGCACTAACACCTGACAGCTGGAGGAAATGAATCTGGACAAATAGGACACATTTACATTCTAATTAGAAGGAAAAAAAAAGAAAGAAAGAAACCTGTGTTACTGACCCATTTCACTAATGAGGCCAGTTAAACTGGCTCACATTCCTAGTTTCCCCTGGTGGGGCTCGTATCGTTAAAACAACATAACACCTAAACTCCATCCGCTCTAATTTCGCCTGCACTTATTTACAACCAAATAATGTCAGAGCTTATAGACGCAATATATGTAATATAACCTACCATCACCTTCTGGGCTGGAAAAAAACACCCCCTATGTTTAATATTCATGGTGTTAAAAAGCACTGGCACGGCTAGGACCCTTATTTCTCTCTCAATATCCTCCTTTATTGAGACGTTAGACTCTCCAGTAATGGAAAATGCAAATGAGATGGAGGAGATTCCACGAGAGTGATATCAGATCCATGAAGGTTGAATTAGAGCAACTGACGAAGGAAAAGATGATATCAGATCAACCGAGATATGGAGACCATCATGACTTCCTGTTCTCCACGTTTGAGCAAATGAATTCAACGTGATCATTCTGATTCTGATTATGATGATTATTATCATCTTTTGTAAAAAAAATCCTCTTTGAGCTATTTTGAGACCTCATTTTGATGACCACGCACAAAATAAAAAAAAAACAACACTGACAGAAAGTTTGACTCTCAGACTCGACATCTGTCCTGAGTGAGCATCCAACAGACGGCATCGGAGTCAGATGCGCACACACACACATACACACACACACACACACACACACACACACAGTGAGTCCACACCAACACTGACCAGGCCGTTGTATTCTCTCCTGTGGCTGATCTTCCACTCCTCCCACTGGGCGTCCAGGGAAGCTTCGTCCATGTGCCCCACCGCCGAGGCCGCCAGCATCACCACGCCCACGCACCACAGCATCCTGGGAAAAAAAAAACCCTTCCCGTCAACACAAACCGCGTTACATGTGTGCAAGAACCACCTTTTATAGAAAACAAAAACAAACAACCGTGCCACAACTTCATGTTTGATATTAAGCAAACACAGGTGTAATTCAGCATTGGCTTGCATGGCACCGCGCGCACGTGCTGTTGTTTGATTCATTCATTATTTATAATGTATGTATTGATGCCCAGCAGCTTGTTGTCCATGCTATAACAACCACAGCGAGAAACTCTTACAGCTGTGCACAACCTTTTTTTTTTACATGTTTACGCGCTCTTTTTATTGTCCTTTAAATGTGTTTCCCCGTGACGGCTGAAAAAAAAAGAAACGGGGCTCAACACAAACCGGCTTTTCCTCTTCACAGCCTTCGACCGGATGAGGAACTCGTGAGGTTCGTAGAAAAAGCTGAACACAACAAAACAACAAAACACATGCAAAGGAATCCAAAAGTGCCTGGCCTCCTTCTGTGAGGCTAAGCTTTGACCTTTGACCTTCCACCAATCTGGTGGAGTTTCCCAAAAAGTTTTTTGGGGGGTTTTAAAATCCAATTTAGATCATTTAGAATCAGATTTGAACAAATGTCAGATTAGGATCGCGGATGGACAGCGTCACGGTGAACTTTTTTTTTCTTTTTTTCTTCTCCTCTTTCCAGCCATCTGTCGCCCATCAACTTCTCTCCCCCGTTCCACATTCCACGTCCTGCTTCTAACATCTGAACCCTCCGAAGGGTTCCCGTGAAACCTCTGGCAGGTTTAGACTTCAAACCAAAAACCATCTGAGTCACATGGTCTCTCATAAAAATGTAGATCATTTACGGTTCCAGATACTCCGACGCGTTGCAGCATGAGTCATCTTGGGATCATTTTCTTTTGTTTTTCTCACCGCAGCTCACGCCGTCTCGCGGCTAAATCTGCAGCCTTCACTCCCAGGAAGGAGAAATAAGGTCAGAATTGAAACGGGACTTTACCTGAAGTTGTTGGTCAAAGTTGTGCGTTGAAGTTGAAGTGTTGCGAGTCTGTCGTCTTCTGCTGCTGTGGAGGTGGCTGACGGTGTGAGTTTATATGTGTCGGGTTTTGAGGAAGTGAACCAGGAGCTCCAGGCCAGAGGAGGAGGAGGAGGAGGAGGAGGCGGGTTTTTTACCATGTAGGGCCATCACATCTGGTTTCACTCAATGAACAAAAAAAAAAAAAAAATCTTAACCAAAACGCTCTCCGGTTTCAGATGGAATGTCTAAAAAAAAGCAAAATGCTGAATCTGGACAGCAAAGATGTCTTTTACATATTTCAAAAGAAAATTGATTCCAAATTCAACTTCGAGCCTCACGTGCATTAGTTAGGGGAACACGAACAGGCGCTTTGTTCTTGGTTATTTTCGGAGTTTGAAACGACGTCACTTCTCTGTCAGCAGAGTTGTGTCGGGCCCAGACAGATTTTCCCAAAATATTCCAAAGAATTTTTTTTTTTTTTTTTCTCTGTATCCCATACTCATGGTAATGGAAATGAAAATGATGAAGCTGACAGTTTAAGAGTGGAAAGAAAGTTTATTTTAAAATACATATATGTGCCATCAACCAGCTGTTAATTGCATATTAGTTGTGCATTTGCTTTTTATTTAAACTTTTTATCATTTAATTCGTAATTATAAAACACTTATTAATGCCTTATTCAGCATGACCTTGTACAACAAGTACTAGACCATTAGTCTAGTACTTGTCATCCGACAGAGGTCAGAGGTCACGGTGATAAATGACATGTTATTCTTTTTCATGTGTCAAACACAGATAATAGCATAAATAAACAAATAAAATAAAATCTAGAAAAATAAGGAAATAAAATGCATGTATATATTTACAATAACCGGTCAAATAAAGTAAGTAAATAAAATGTAGCCTTATAATACAGGTGTGCAACGTGGTCTTTGAAATATATCGATACAGAGCAGTGACTTCGCTGAGTTTCGGGCAATTTTTGAGAATAGCTGAGATTGCGAAGCCTTTATTTGTGCATGCAACTACCACATGTACATACGTGTGGATGTTTATTTTCCGTACCAATGACTGTGTCAAACATGTCAAACTTCATCATGAGCATCAAGTCTTGCAGCTAAATTTACCACAGCAGATTCAGAGTATGTCCTCCTTCATTTCTGGGCCATGCCGTCTTCTCATTGGTCGGTTGGTACTTCCTCATGCTCTGAGTCAGCAGCCTCGTGCGTTTCAGGTCTGTGTGTAAATACGAACATGCGGCGTGACATGTAGTCACTCCACTAAAAATAGGAGCTTCCCGTGTACTTCATACGTCCCATGATGCACGGCTGTGCTGCAGCATTCATTGAATGAGATCTGGAACAGAACTGGGCTTTGAATGGAGTTACCTTCAATGATTCTGTTTTTTTTTTTTATTTTGCAGCTCCATCTTCGGCTCAAGGTCGCAAACCAACACTATGAGTTTAGCTCTGTCCTCTCATCCCTCAGCATCTGATCGATGGATGTGTTTCCTACATGGTCACTTTAGATAATGAGAATCATGGACGATGGTGGAGGGGTCACGGCCGCTGGGTGAATGTGTGTGCGTGTGCTGGATGAGAGGAGGAGGAGCAGCGACAGGCGCTGATAGATTTCTAATCCAATATTCCTGACTCAGGCGCTCGATGGCTCTATTTTTACCTGCAGCGTTTAAAAATCTATCACTAGCTCCACACGCACAGAGGAAACATTTCGAGATAGGAACCCAGGAAAAAGTCAAATAGAAATATGATGCACGTATATACAGTACAAGGATTGGTTCATTGTAAGTTGAATATATTCTGCCTCAATGGAATATGTCAGACTTTACAGGTCATATAGAATAGACTTTAACTGAGATTTACCTGAGATTCAGCCAGTTTTGAGAATAGCTGAGATTCTTTATCCTCTATTATTGGTACAGACGTATAAAGTTATAAATAAATATATACAGAATACGTGGGGATTTTCCATTCTTATTTATAATCCAACATGTGCAACTTCATCACAAGTATAAAGTCTGTATTTTGAAATGATCTGACTGTGAGTTTTACTGTCCTCCAGAGCCCAGTTATCCACATCTCAGGCCCAGCTCCCAGAATCCTCTGCAGAGGTCACGTGACCCACCCGCCGACTCAGGCCATCACGTGTGCGCGCCCCTCTCTCTATTAACCGGACGACCTGGGTGACGGCCATAGAAGAGATCTTACATCTCCACATCCCATTTTCTATACGCAGCTCCCTGATGTATGGAGGTGTTACGCAACTCATCTAAAGCTGTTCTCTGTGGAAATGCATTGTTTAAGCACCAGGGAAACATCGGCGCCTCATTCTGCTGAGAGAGGCTTTAAATCCGCCTCCAAACTCTGCACACTTTCCACCGACCGGTTCAGAGATTAAACCGCAGACACCAAAGAGGTTTTAGAGGCTCGTTTGGATTCCAACAGATTAGAGAGTTGTTTGTTTTGTTTTGTTTTTTTAATCCAAGCTTGTTTGTTGTTGGAAAAATCAGGAAAAGTGTTTTGATGGTGATGGGGGAAAAAAAGTTGCGTTTTCTTTTTGCGTTTTTGATTGTTTGAGGAAGATTTTTTATTTGAAAACTTTGATTTCCCTCGAGAGCACATGAGCTCTTTGGAATGATGTCATCATTTGGCATTATGTTGGTAGACACATTGGTACATTAATTATTATTGTTCAAGATCAATTATTCACTGAGGTGTTTACATGAAGCTTGCGAATGCCTCACAGATGCCCCCTGGTGGTTGATGGTATTTTGCATAATGTAAAAAAAGATCAAAGACTGTCTGAAATATAAAAAAAATCCAATTTGTGTCATTTCTCATGTTACTTCTCACAGAACAGGAAGAGACTGGAGTTTTTGTAATGCTGTGTGATGTTTATGCAGATATAATGAGCTTAATATGTGAAAGCAAAGGAGGCGGAGTCTGGCTCTTTTCTAACCAACTCATATGAGAGCGGCAGATATTAGAAAGCATTTTAAAACCTTTAGAACAACAGAAAAAATCTAAAATCTATTCTGAGGCGATAATAAAAACGGTCCAGCGTTGCTGTTAGTGTGAATAAAAGGTTCATTTTCAAAAAGACTATATTTGGGAAACCGTGACCTGATTTTTTGGTGATATTCAGATCCAGACGGACGGAGGTCAGCGCAGCCAGCGGGTGAATCAAAAATAATAAAAAAGCTTACAACACAAAGGATTCACATAAGAGGCTCAGGAGAACATGGTCGGAATGTGAAATGAGGAGTTTTCACTGTTCACTAGGTTAATATGGAGTCAGACCAACCGGCCCAGAGGTGACCCAGACAAACAATAACACGCCACAACAAGTACAAGGACACACAACCACACCACATCGACAACAAACCAGCACACACACGGTTAGTCACAGACGCATCCACCGGCGCTTTAATTATAAATGATGGTTAGATTCAAATTTACCTTCAGGAGTCCACGGTTTGAAAGTTCACCTTTTGTTGTGTTTTCATCATATTTTGTGTTTTATGCTGAATATTGGAGGTACAAGATTGTATCGCAGACATATAAAACTACACCCATCTATATACACACGTAACCACACAGTACTATACAATATAGACATAGAGCAACTTTGGTTATAACACTCTAAAGTTGCTTTTCTTCCAATATTAATATATATTCTTTTTTTCTTTTAATATTTTGTGAGGAAGTCTGTTATGTCAGACCTCTCTAAACTAATATTTGATTTATAGACTCAGAGTTTGTTTGATACAGGGAATTCATCACTTTGAGACCAGATTCACTTACTCATGTGTTTTTAATTATTAATTATTTTTATTATTAAGTCACTTCACTTAATAGGCCATGCTTCTATCAAAGTAAACAAAAAACAACATAATATGCAGCTTTTATGACTTTTTTTTTGTCTATTTCAAACAATCGTTAATCATCTATTATATTATCCATTGCTATTTCATTCATATTATTTTTCTAAACATTGTAATATCTCCGACATGCAAACCCACCGCAGAAAATTCTCACAATTCTCTGTAACTTTATTTCCATTTAATACCAGAACATCAACTTTATGGAAATCGCCAACGGATTCCGTCAGAAACTGGCAGCAGAGCAAAGTCATTGATGATTCCTGACGTTCCTAATCTCTTCATCTGCACCTTGGCTTGGACGCCCACATGGGCTGGGATTAGAGAGAGAGAGAGAGAGAGAAACCCCCTCTGTATCACGCACACTGGGATGAAACACCCCGCACACACATATTTCCAGCGGCCTCCGGGTCACGTGCTGATCCGTCTCCGGGTTTTGCTCTTTAGGGATTAGCGGTTGACAGGAGGTTACAGAGTCTGTCCGGTTAATTCAGATTTTTTTTCAGACCGCTGTTGGTGCAGAAATTTGCTGATGGCAGGAAAAAAATAATAATTAAATGGGCTTAAGTGACACTTTATAGTGGAGCCGACGTTTTGACCCGAACGAATCTCCGAGCACTCAACGGCAACAGCTGAGGCCTCCGCGTGGATTTAAAAGCTGAAAGGTCGCCGTGCGCCTGTCTGCTTTGTTCCGTGGGATTGCATTAGTGCGACCTTTGACCTCAGAGGACGGTCCATCACGGATTCCATTCATAAAGACGCAGATTTACATCCTTCAGATTTACGGGAAGGTTTTAATTTGAAGGAGGAGGAGAGCCGCAGGGGGCGGGGTTTAATAAAAAGACAATAAAGGAGCGATGGGGAACATTAACGGTCGACCTTTATAGCGGAACGTCGCGTTCAGGCTCACGGGCTCTGAATGTAGACAATTGTGCAGATTATCAAAAAAATCATAAAAAACAGCAGTTCTTGGTGTTTTTAGCTCCGCTCGGCTCAGAGATTAAATACCATCTTGTTTTGTTTTTTTTGGCCACTGTTGTTTGTTTTCTCTCATAAAAAGAGTAAAGGAAAATAAAAACACAGGATGTTCCAGATCTGCTGAAAAGGAAAAACAATAATCCCTCTGTAATGTTCACGGTGAGAAGAATAGACTCGGGTCTGCGGATGGCAGCCGGAGGACCAGATGTCACTGGCAGCCTTCAAAAAAACAGGATGAGCACTTGAGAGCCACCTCCCAGCATGCACCTCTTCCTGCACATCCAGTCGGCTCCGGGTGCCGAGGTGCTGATACACACGTAAAATTGAAATATTATATCTGCCGGCCAGCTTCGTGATTTTATTCAGGATATTCACTCTGAATTATTTGTTTATTTTTTTTTATAAATTTCAATTAAAAAACGTAATATGAAGGAACTGATTTATAAGTGTTCTCTCATCACGAGGCTGCGATGTGAATTTGAAAACATTCCTCCACAGACTTGTCTTTTCGACAGAAGCTCCTCCCTGAGGGGTCAAAGGTCAAACAACTCGTCTCCGCCCTTTTTATAATTGCCTTCACTTTCTCTTTCGTTGTTCATTTCAGGAAATGCTGACCGTCATACGGCGCCAAATCTTTAATTGCCCTTCTGGAATTTAGCACAACTACTTCATATGTAGATTTTTTTCAGTTTGCCTCCAGGCTCGTTTCTTCTTTTCCCACAATGCATCTGTGGATTTTTGATTTAGTGCTGGATTTTTATTTTATGGCCATCGTTGGCCGACTTGCGTGAATAACCTTTAGCTCTGCTATCCGCTGCCTCTCGTCCTCTGGACCATGGCGAGCAGATGTTCCGCTTCCTGCTCCGGGGTGAAAACAGGAAGTGTTGAGTCTAATCACAGAATGGGGACTAATTAAAAAAGGAACGGGGGGTTGAGCCTCCGTCCAGCTTCACCTCCTGGGACCTGAACACAAAGCATCCTGCAAATCTGCTGACAGGGTCTCAGAAAAAAAACAAAAAACAATCAGTAGAATGAGGAGAATCCTTGGCTGCATTAAGAGTGGACACTTTAAATTGAACTCTTTTAATTGTTGTTGTCAAGTTCATGAACATCATCAGATTTTATTCTCGGAATGAAAACTTCCAGTTATTGGCTGAATAATATCAGAATAAACGAATAACCGAGCAAGAGTCTCCTCATCTGTTTTTAGTTATTTATGATTAATTCGAGGAAAATGTCATTTGCCAGAACAAAAGTTTCACTGAAGTGAGGCGAGAAGTGTTTCAATTGAAGGTTTGTTTATTTCCGCAGCTTGGGTTTTTCTATTTTGTGTGTTTTTTTTGCCGACATGTTAAAATCCAGACGGGCCTTGCCGTGAAAACGTCTGAATGCTTGAATAGTTCAGGTGTCGAGACTGAAAACGAATGCAACTGCAGCAAAATAAATACAATAAATAAAAACAGACAGAGGAGGAGGAGGAGGAGGAGGAGGGAGGTGTGTTTTATTTTTAAAAACCTTCATTTTCACTGAGGAGCAGAGATTTATTTGCAGCCCTGGGTTAAAAATTAAAATAAAATAATAATAATAATAATAAAGTGGACACACTGAAAATCTCCAGCAGTGGAAGCTCCAGGTTTTCTCTCCCGTGGACAGTGGGGACCGAAAACTTCTCCTCGGTTTCTTTAAGCATTTGGATTTGTGATTTTAATAATGCTCCTCACCCGAAGTATGTGCAATATTTAGGGCTTCAAAATGCGCATAAGTGCACTTGCTATTTAAAAAATACAGGCACTGAAAGGGAAAATGAGAAATGCATCGGTCTGAAACGAGCAAATACTTTGAGTGGGGCAGCTTTGCATCGTCGGGTAAAAACATTGTAAAAAAAATAATAATTGGAAAAAATGACGGCTCAGCTGGTTTATGAGAAATGAACTCTCCGACGATGATTTCAATCATCCGGCGAGTTTTATCAGCGTCTCTGTTGTTCTGTCCACAGAGATGGGAGGTCAAAGGTCAATCTGCCAGGGTGAAGGGGGCATTTCCTGTGTTGTTGTGCTCGACGTTTTGACTTTGACTTCAACCACAAGGATGATGATCCAGGTTCAGCAGGACGACCGACGAGGGTCATCAGACCATTCATCTTTTAAAACCACCAAGTTTTCGGATTTCATTAGTCGGCCTCATTTATCCCCAGCGTGTGTGTATGTGTGTGTGTGTGAGGGGGGAGGGAATATTCCTCTACTACTACTACTACAACAACATGAGCCTCCCGATCCAGCTGTTGTTGAATTGAGATATTTGGCCGACCCGCCTCCTCTCTGGAAACCTGCCAGTGCTCTATCAAATCCCCGCAGGACACACAGCCCATGTTATTATTCTTATTATTCTTATTATTATTCTTATTATTCTTCTTATTATTCTTATTCTTATTCTTATTCTTATTCTTATTATTCTTATTATTATTATCATTATTATTATTATTATTATTTGTGGTAGTAGTAGTAGTAGTTTTATTATTATCCACATGTCTCCATCTCCCTTGATGTGACTGGTTGATAAAAAGCAGCTTTAATCTCTCATCAACCTGTTGTTGTTGTTGTTGCTGCTGCGCGTGGTGTTAAAGGACCAGTGCGTGATTCTTGTTATTGTTTTATTCATATGCACGAGTAAATCCATCATCTGGAAGACAGACCTCACTTTGTTCCTGTATCAACCGTTTACGAGCCTCGGGAAACCGTTTTGTGTGCAAAAGAGTGAACTCTGTAAATGAATCCATTCCTTCGTGAAATCCACTTTCCAGATTTTGGATGAGAAACCGCTCCATTCAGAATAAACCGTGTAGGGATTAAATCTGGTCTCCTGACTGCCAAGTCTTACTCACAGAAAAAAAAAAAAAAAAAAAAAACATTCATTGCATCCATTGCATTTATTATCAGAGACAGGATGGAAAGTGATACATTAAAATGATTCTTTTTTTAAATGTTGAAAAAAAGGAGAACAGGAAATAAAAGCAACAGTTTATCGTGTCATTTTTTTTGGGGAGATGCGGAGCACGCATTATCATCTTCATCATCATCATCATCCTCCTCGGCGCCTCCGCTGCGTCACAGACACTGTCGACCCAAATGAATCCAGTAACGCAATTATCCAGGAAGTCCTCTGGGTGTTCAGGAGGAGGAGGAGGAGGAGAAATTAATGAAGTAACTCCGATGTGACAGATGTTGGGAAAGTGTGGTCGGGTTTAGGAAGAAGAGGAGGAGGAAGAGGAGGAGGAGGAGGAGGAGGCACGCTGTCCCGGTCCAGAGACGGAACCAGTTGGGACTCACAGTGGTAAAGATGTGGATGCGATGTTTTTCTCCTCCGAATTCGTCCGCGGGTGAGTTTTCTTTTCTCCTTCCATCACATCGCGCGAGACCGAGTTTATTCCCTTTTCAAATAAATACAAATGTGGAACTACTTTTTTTTTTTGTGTGTGTGGAGATTTTCAGCCTTTTGAGCTGGAAGCTCCGCGTTTATTCATCCCATGAGATTAAAGAGTCAGGTCTTAATCGGACGACTCTCTCCTCGCCCATCTAAAATCTATACACTGTGTATACATTCCTGCACAAATCGTCGTTTCTGTTATTCTGCGTAAGTCGTTTTTTTTATTATTATTTTTTTCAACCAGTTTTTTTTCTTTACGCAGCGTCCTCTAACTCTTCTGTATTTATATTATAGGATATTTTCACCGGATTATACAATTCCTGTTGACGGATTAATTTCTCAAAAATCAGATCAGACTAATGGATTTTAACATGAAAATGGAGGAAAGTAAATTTGCATCGTCTGTTTTTTTTTAAAGCACAGTTCTTTGACTCTGACGCCTGGTTTTTGTGGATTATGCAGTTTAAGAAACGTGTTGGATGCAGTTTTATCATGAATAACTTTTTTATGCAATAATCAGATTAAATTCTGACCTTTATCAATACTTTTATTAAATCCATGTATGATGGATATTTAGAGAAACAGGGACATTGCTACTAAAGGATTCAGCCTTGAGTTTGTGTTGATTGTGTGAATATGTTGTTGTTGGTGTGTGTTTGTGTAGTTACAGTGAGTCCACGGGAGCAGTAATCCTCCGGATAGTTTGTTCTATAAACCTAAAAAGGTCTGAAGCAGATTGTGTTTTAACTGCAGGATTACAGCCATGTCCCCTTGGGACAGTGTGTGTCTCTGTGCCTGTATGTTTCTTTGTGTCTTTCTGTGTGTGTGTCTTTTTGTGTCTCTGTCCTTGTGTGTGTCTTTTTATCACCCACGAACAGTGTTATTGTCTCTAAACGGAGCTCGTCATGTTTTAAATTGATCACGGCCCCACCTGCGGCCTGATATTTGGGGCGGGGTCAACGCAGGGGACCCCGCCGGGCCCCTCGTGCCGTCCTAAGGAGGACACGCATCCCAGCGGAGAGAATCCAAAGATTTGACACTTGGGATTGGGCCAAATAATCAATGTAATCAGTTTCTGGTGCCTCTCCTCGTCAGAGAATGTTTCTTCTCATTGATGTCAGCCGTGGGTCGTTTGACACTTCTTCAGCTCTCTGTGTACAGAGCTGCGAGCAGGACAGTCCCACTCAAAAAAGAGCGCCAGGGTCACTCAGGTCACATAACTCCTGCTATTTATTTCAGGGAGCGTCGTGGTGGTCTCCATGTTTTTATTTTAAATCAAAGAGAGGTACTGCCCTGCTGTGATTTATTATTTTTTGGAGGCCAAGAAAAGAAGAAATGTGGCAGACATTTTGTGTCCTTTTCTTCTGGGTGACATGATTTTTTTTTTTACCACTGAAAGAATGAAGTGGTATTAAATCCAGTTTTTTTTTTCAGTAGCTCCAGTTGAAAGGGAAGAGGTGAAGCTGAGGCAGGTCACAGGTCTCTGGTTTATACACTGGGAATAAACGAGGGAATGAAGAACAGGTGTGAGAGGAGGAGCAGCTGACGGCTTATTTAGGTTTATGTGTTGGCACAAACCTTTCAAATAAAACAATTCTAAACGTGCACAAGAGCACAAGGCTGCACAAAATTGTTTTTAAGCGTGAGGAGGTTGTGTGGAGCCATAGTCTGGTTTACACAACCTGTAAAAGCTAATCGTGGCTATAAATCAAGTTTTAAGTCACGAAAAAATGCAAAATGAGCAGTTTGAGTCAAAAACAGTATATGCATTGTCATGTACAATATGCAAAATATATTTTTTTGCATGGCTCTGATTCTGATTCCGATTTTTTTTTGGCCTCTGCTCCTCAGTGTCTGGCTCGGGCTCAGTCGGAAACCAGGTGGGATTGACAGATTAGATTAGGATGCACCAGGACTTAAAGTGTGCCAAAGAGAAGAAGCTCCGCCTCCACGTGGGTGTGAGGAGATTACAGAGCTTTATGTAAAATGAAAGAAAGAAAAAAAACCTTATCACAAGGGCCATTTATTTTATTTATTGGCCCTCATCTCACACTAACTCGCACATTTCATTTTTTTTAAATAAATTATAAATCCCTTTTAGCATTTGTCATAAAAAAAAAGCTTAATTTGGAGACGGACGAGAATTCTTATGAAAAAGCTTCATGGACAAAAGTGTAAAGTGCTGTAAAGAGGGAATTGAATTGTTGAGTCGATTTTTCCAGATTATAATGTAATTTTTAATTTCTTTTTATCCTTTTCTCTCTTGAATTCTTATTACTCTCATCGCATCCTTCTTTTGCATCTATCTTTCCTCTTCGTAAAGTATCTTTATTTGTAGAACTTTTATGACTCATTTCTTTTGTATTTGTTCTGCTTTTGCATTTCAATTTTTATTGTTGCAAATGAGTTATACAACAGAAACGTGAGGCCGTCCGTGTTTTGTTTTTTTGCGTCATCACCATCCGTATGTTGTCCCAGATTTAAAATGGTGAGTTGATTGTGGTTGAAGTTTGGAGTCAGTGTGAACGTTGTTGTGAGTTAGTGTGATTTGCGTTGACCCGGTCCGGGTTGCGCACCTCTCACGGCCCCTCTGATGCTCCGCCATGTTTTCCGACGCTTCTGTCATCGGAGACGACCTAATTTGTCACATCACATCAGAGACTAATTCCCTTCCCTCATTTATTTGAGCTATTATTAATATTGCAGACGGAGCACTTTGTGCCACGTTAACTTTCTCCTCGTTAGAATGAGGAATTAAAGCGGAGTGCCTCACCAGAGCGTCGGTGTGACCCACTTCCTGCGCACATCACATAAAAAACTCAAACATCCCCCTTCCTCCTCCATGCATCTGTCCCGATGGCTCTTTTTCTTTGTCACATCAGTCAATTTTTTTTTTTGTCTCCCAAGTGCATCAATGTTCGATGTTGCATTTCTTGAAGACACATCTGAATGGATGAGGAGACCATCAAACAGAACAGAGAGAGAAACACTGATTAATCATTAAAGAAGGACGTTTTAGTTAAAGATAAAGTCGGTGCAGGTTGAGTTAGGATAGGAGTTTATAGCAACAAAAGAGAAAAACAAAAATTTACTCATTTGCCTTTATCCAAAGTCACTGAATAGGAACATTTGAGGACGAGGGCTTGGGTTGTCCTCCGCCTTAGGGTTAGGGTTTTGGTGAAGGGTCGCTGCTAGAAAGATGAAGTGTGTCACTCAGACAACGGGAAACGGGTGAACTATCTTGCACTTTTGCCCACTTCTTGATGTCTGAGCGACACGGGACCAAGACCAGTGCGTTCAGGTTCCCTGAAAACCCCATGGTACCAACTTTCATCTTTCTAGCAGCAACTCTTGACCAAAACCTAACCCTAGTTCCAAACTTATAGGGGTTATACGCCTGGAATTAGGGTTTTGGTGAACCTCAAGAAGGCAAAACATATGTTGACCTTTGACCTATTTCTCGATGTCCGAGCGACACGGGACCAAGACCAACGCGTTCGGGGTCCCTGAAAACCCCCTGGTACCAACTTTCATCTTTCTAGCAAGGTCCCTTCACCAAAACCCTAACCCTAATTACAGGCTGATAACCCCCATAAGCCTGGATCTAGGGTTTTGGTAACCCTAACCCTAACCCTAATTCCAGACTTATAGGGGTTATGAGAGTGGAACTAGGGTTAGGGTTCTGGTGAAGGGTCGCTGCTAGACAGACAAGGGGTACAAGGGGTTTTCGGGGACCCCGAACGTGCTGGTCTTGGTCCCGTGTCGCTCGGACATCAGGAAATAGGTCAAAGGTGAAGCCACTTTTCACCTTCTTGACCTTTGACCTATTTGCCAATGACCGAGCGTCACGGGACCATGACCAGCGAGTTCGGGGTCCCCGAAAACCCCCTAGTACCAAATCTCATCTCTCTAGCAGCGACCCTTCACCAAAACCCTAACCCTAGCTCCAAACTTATAGGGGTTATAAGCCTGTAATTAGGGTTTTGGTGAACCCTAACCCTAACCCTAATTCCAGGCTTATGGGGGTTATAAGCCTGGAATTAGGGTTAGGGTTTTGGTGAAGGGACCTTGCTAGAAAGATGAAAGTTGGTACCTGGGGGTTTTCAGAGACCCCGAATGCGTTGGTCTTGGTCCCGTGTGGCTCGGACATTGGGAAATGGGTGAACGGCCAAGATGCACGTGACTATCTCACACTTTTGCCCACTTCCCGATGTCCCAGCCACACAAGACCAAGACCAGTGCGTTCGGGGTCCCTGAAAACCTCTTAATACCAATTCCCAACTCTCTAGCAGCGACCCTTCACCAAAACCCTAACCCTAGCTCCATACTTATAGGAGTTATAAGCCTGGAATTTGGTGAACCTTAAACCTAACCATAATTCCACACTTATAGGGGGGACATTGGGAAGATAGTTGTGCGTCTTGACCAAAAACAGTAAACTTGTGTTTTTGCAGCTGTTGTTCCAGCAAACCTTGTAAACATGTAGCTGCTTTCATGGAGGAGGGTCTCAGACTGCAGCAGGTGCCAAAGGGCCAGAGAAAAAAAAACAAAAAAAAACAGGACATACCTTCCACCAGCACACATTCAAACCTCCGCAGGGACACCAGCTCACACTGTGTTGTTCTGTTCCAGCCGCTTTAATTGGAGATTTGAGTGGAGCTCTTTTTTCTTTCTCACTGTGACGAGCTAAAAATAGACTTTAGACGAGTGTCAGAAAAAAAAAACCCTGCCGGGGCTCCGACTGCCACATGTCCGGCTGCGCACGTGAATCCGTCCTCGGGGGTGGGGGGGGCGTCCCGGACACAAACTCCTCCATTAATCACCTGTTGCTAAGGAAATGACAAGTCTGGATCACGGTCATAGTCATGATAATTGATGTGATCATCATTTTTTACATTAACTCAAAAAGAGCAGAGTGAGTCTGGAGGAAAAGGCAGGAGGAAAAACATGAAAGGGCCGAGCTCAGAGAGGGGGAGAGAGAGAGAGAGAGATTTTTTTTTCCTCCTTAAAGCTAATGAAGCCATAAAAGAGCGGAGAAGAGAAGAGGAATTACACTCTCTCTCTTTATCTTTGCTTGTGGCCGTGTAACAGTGAATTAATGAGACGTGATCAGAGCTTCATACCCAGCACGCGTGTCCAAAATAACACGTCAGTGAACCCCCTCGCTGGGGTGAAACTGTTTTTTTTTTTTTTTCTAATTTCCCTCGCACTTTGATGAACCTGCAGGGAAACATGAAGCAGAAGTGGAATTATTTCCGAGAAGGAAAGCCACAGTGGGACGGACGCAGAGTATCCCCCCCCCTTTTGAAAGGGGGGGGATTATGGGAATTGGGAATTATGCAAAGGGGCTTCAAGAAATACACAATACGTTCATCCGAAACCACACAAGATCGCTATTTAACAGGTTCAGGATCAATAAACTCTTTCTGGGTCAAGACAGGAAGTTACATGACGTTGTGTTATTGTTATTTCATGATTCTTGGCTCAGCATCTGCCATGTGACCTGTTATATCTTTAAAAACATGCTCACGTAAATAGATTCCTCGTCCGCTATCTTATTTTCCGAAAGAGTTTTTTTTTTTTGTCTGTGTGTGTCAGACCTCGGCCGTAATAACTGTGACTGATGTCCACTCTAATCTGAGGCCTCATTAATAGAGTGGACATGTGTGTGTGTGTGGCTAATAGAAAATAGTTATTGTAATTAACACTGTAACGAGACACCCATGTGACCCGGCCCTCGCTCCGGGTGTGAAATACAAATTGCTTTTTATCCCCCTCAGTTTCTAATTTGACGGACGGGGTCAGTCCGGGGCGCGACTCCGGGGTCACGACCTCTGGATGGACCGTAGCTTTATGATGCGTGCCGATCAGTTATCCTGCTCTGTGATTGGCTGGAAGGAAGAATCCCCCCGCTCCCCTCCCCGATAACACACACCTGCCGGTCTCTGTCTCTCACACATTGGAGTGGCGGGGGGGGTCAACACTTTTAAATTGTTAATCCCACTCATGTATTACACTGAAACTGATCTGTGTTTTAAAATAAGCAAATAAAATAAGCCCTTTTTTTTTTGCAGATAATCAACTTACCTTTAGCCAAGGGGAATGCATTTTTGATTTATTTAAATCACAGAGATCATAGCAGAAAAAAGGATAAACTAAATCTGATTTAATGCACAAAAATAATAATAAAAGAAAAAAAAGATGTATAAATGAAAGCTACAGGGTGGTTTTGCCAGAGCTGCCACAGACCCTCCGAGGGGCTGTCGGGTTGTTGGGTTGTGAGTCAGCGCCTCCGTCCGGACGCTATAAAGAGCAGTTTGCATGAGGAGCAGAGCGGAGAGGAGGAGCAGCTCCGGGACGGAGGACGTCTCTCAGCTCCTCTCTGGGGAAAAAAAACCCAAAAAAACAGTGGTCCTGAGGAATCCGGAGAGGAGTCGCTGCAGGTTTGGTTCTCGGTCGCTAGTTTAAAAAAAGAGTGTTGTTACGTTTTGGTGTGTGCTCTGCTCTGGGACGTGAACCACTTTATTTGGGTTACCTCTCAGCTGTGCTTTATATAACTGTCAAATCCAGACTCATGTACTAATTCTATATTATTTCTCGTCACGGCTCCATTTTTTTGATTTATTTTGGACTTGGAAATCTCTTTCCATCCCTTTCTTCTGCCTGAGCCGAACACGTTTCGACTCGTTGGGACAACACGATCATTTCAGGGTTTTTCATTTCTTTTATTTCAAACTGCAGCTTCATTTGAGGATTCATGAGCAAAGGCCTTTTTTTTTTTTTTCTCATGCGTCTGTAAGTCTTTTTCTGTGGATGAAGCCGAGCCAGCGTTTTTTTTCAGACTTGGCTTGTCCTGACTTCAGATGAGCAATTTCCTTAATGCTAATTTAGAATATGCTCTATTACGTCTGCCAATAATTAGATAAGTCGTTATCATTCTTTGAATTATTGGACTGGGTTTTTTCATCCTGGAATAAAGGTCTTGAACTGAAAAAATTGAATCTATCTCAAAAAATTGAATAAATTGATTTTTTTATCATGTATAAGTTGCACTGAGTGCTCCATTGGAAATATAAACCATAATAGGGAATCTAAATATTTCTAGATCCAGATGCCTGGCCCCCGGGAAGGGGGGCACGATCCTCGTCCATCCGAGGCCTCATCTGTAGAGTCAGAGGCATTTTTTTTCCTTCTGTAGGGCAAACCATATGTGAACACTTCAGTGGGTATGAAGTCAGGATAGTGGTCGATTTTAGGTCTTGGATAAAAAGTGAGTTGTAGCCTTTGATCATTTTGTTGATTGCGATACAGAGACGTGGGACAATTTGTACTTTTTTGCGGGGATGAAATGAAAACGACTAAAACAGTACAGAAACGTGAATATGAGACGTGTACGTTAAAATGTCAAAGGCCCGAGAAAGTTTGCGGGTCTCTGGTCACTGTCCTGCGGGACACCAGCTGCTACTGCATGAATTATTGAACAAAGTTTTATTTGTGTTGTCTCCTCATCCATGGACCTGGTTTTCATCAAACTGACTAAATGGACCACGTCAACACTGGGGTTACGCCTGCGTTTCATTCAGAAACGAGCAGAAACTTCTCCATGAGCCCGAACATCCTTTTTCAACTCTGATGAAACCCTTGTTTTGTCGCTGACTGGCTGTTTTTTTGTTCCAGGTCTCTTTAAAGGAGCGCGTTACTGACCCGACCCACCGAGGACCTAACTCCAGTCTGATTCCAACGTGACGGCCGCTGGTTATGAAAATCTGCACAAAGAGACTAAAACGGTTTGTTGCTACGAAATGAGGAAAATAATTGGATTATAAATGTATCTGACTCTTTATTCATTGTAAAAAAAATCTGATTCTTCTATTTTGAAATGCACTGATATAACTGCTTTATTATCAGAACCTTTTTTTTCTGTGTTTCCAGGCAGGGGGTAAGATGTTTGTCCGGTGGGGGGCCTGGAGCCTCCTGGTCCTCGTTGGACTGGGTGTCTCCGCGGGAGTGTGTCCTCCGCGCTGCGAGTGTCGACCCGAGGCTAAAGAGGTCATCTGCTCTGGAAAACATTTGAACTCGGTGCCAGAGGGTTTCTCCAGCGATGCCAGGCGCTTGGATTTCTCCCACAATAAGATTAAGACCGTGGGCCGGCGCCAGTTCTCGGGCCTGGTCCAACTTCAAGAGTTGGACCTCAGTGATAATCTAATCTCCATGATTGAGGTGGAGGCTTTCCAGGGACTGCAGACTCTCAGGATGCTCCGGATTAAGAATAACAGACTCAAGATCCTCCCGGTCGGGGTTTTTTCTGGACTGTCTGGTCTGCGCTTTCTGGATCTGAGCCAGAATGAGATTCTGGTCTTCCTGGACTACACCTTCAGAGAAATGCTGAACCTGCAAACGCTGGAAGCCGGAGAGAACGATTTGGTGTTCATCTCTCAGCGGGCCTTCTCCGGCCTGCAGAACCTGCAGGAGCTCAACATAGATCGCAGCAATTTGACCTCCGTTCCCACCGAGGCGCTGTCCCAGCTCCAGAGTCTGACTCGTCTTCGGATGCTCCGCCTCACCGTCACTTCACTCCCCAACAACGCGTTTCGACGCCTCCACCGTCTGCGCAGCCTCTTGATCTCAAACTGGCCGGCCCTGGACACCGTGGCCAGCAACAGCCTGATTGGTCTCAATCTGACTTCACTGGTCGTCAGCAGCTGCAATCTGAGCGCCGTCCCTTACTCGGCGCTCCGTCACCTAGTCTACCTGCGCATCCTGGACCTGTCCTACAACCCCATCACTGCTATCAGAGGCCATCTGCTCGGGGACCTCCTGAGACTCCAGGAGTTCCACCTAGCAGGGGGCAACCTGCTGCGAATAGAGCCGGGGGCCTTTCGGGGGCTGGCCTACTTCCGAATGCTTAATGTGACGTCCAATCAGCTGGCGTCTTTGGAGGAGGGCGTCTTCCACTCAGTCGCGAACCTTCAGGTGTTGCGGTTGGACGGGAATCCCCTGGCATGCGACTGCCGCCTTCTCTGGGTGGTTCGCCGCAGATTACGCCTGAACTTTGACGGACATCAGCCCGCCTGCGCCTCTCCCGACGCAGTGAGACGGCGCGAGTTCCGAGACTTCTCCGAGAAGGAGCTGCCGCGGTTGTTCACCTGCCGCCCCGCTCGCATCATGGACCGCAGACCGCAGGAGGTCCGGGTGGAGGAGGGTACGACCGTGCTCTTCTCCTGTAAATCCGAAGGAGACCCGCTCCCGTCGATCACTTGGATCTCGTCCCACAAGAACGTGCTTTCGCCAACGGGAAGAATCCGAGTGTTGCCCAACGGGTCTCTAGAAGTGCGGTTTGCGCAGGTTCAGGACAGCGGCGCGTACCAGTGCCTGGCGGGCAATGCGGCCGGCAACGACAGCCTGACGGTCGGCCTCTACGTGAAGGGCCTCCCTCGTAACCGAACCATCCCGTTTTTCGCAGAGGAGGGCTGGACGGAGCCTTCGAGTCCCCAAGCCTCCAACTCCTCCTCTCAAATGTCCAAGCCCTACCCGTTTGATGCAAAGACCCTGATCATCGCCACCACCATGGGCTTCCTGTCCTTCCTCAGCTCGGTGGCCATCTGCTTCGTCTTCATGTTCTTCTGGAGCCAGAGCAAAGGGCAAATCAAACACACGGCCACTATCGACTTCGTGCCGCGCTCCTCCATGGGCGGAGGAGGAGAGGGCGGCGGCGACGGTGGCAGGT
The DNA here is from genome assembly GCA_016785305.1 of Colistium nudipinnis. NCBI lineage: Eukaryota > Metazoa > Chordata > Actinopteri > Pleuronectiformes > Rhombosoleidae > Colistium > Colistium nudipinnis. The sequence continues at coordinate 388,724 of JAFBJU010001534.1, forward strand.
TCACCATGAAACTCATTTAAAGCCGACAGGCAAGGACGGTGTCTTCACGCTGACTGCGAGTTCTTGGCAAAATGGACCTCCCAACAGGGGGCGCTCGAGGACAAGGAAGCTGAAAGTTAACACCTCAGCACTCGGCCGCGTTATCCAACGAATTTCTCACGATCCGCGAACGATGTTTAGAGACTGTGAGCTGAGCCGTAGCTGATTTCTTTACGTAGCATGTCATAACAAAATAAAACAGATATTTAGGGAATTTTAATGTGTTTATGAAATGTTTCTGCATCATGGAAAAAAAAAACACAAACACATCAGGTGCTTGTTTCATCATCCATCGTCTCCACCAACAGAGGATCGGCCTCGGCTGTAGGACTTTTGATACTGGCGCAATAATAGGAATTTTGGACATTTTGGAGCTTTGCGTTTTTTCTCTTGTGGGTACATCTAATTTGAAATGAGCCCCCACGCGACAGTGTCAAGGAACTGTTCAGGATGTCCGCAACAATTTTCCCATGTCCTATTTCAAAACAAGTTTGTCTTTGGATCGCTGTCTTTGTTTTTTACTTTATGAAATAACTATTATTGGATGGCGTTTTTGTTCCATCAATTTCAATTTTGCATTTTTTTTATTTATTTTTTTAATCTTCCACACAAAGCCCTGACAAACATGTGCCTCAGTAACGTTCTCGCCGTGCACAGAGAGAATGCTCACCGTCATCTTATAAGATTTAGGTCAAGGGCGTCTGGGTTTATTCTGTCATTTTATCGAGTTATGGGGATTAGCGTCACTCAAATATGCCACTCTCGTTTTGTGTATGAACTGTGTCGACCCACTAGGCACCCCCCCATGCTTTCCAAATGTTTTCGCAGGATAAGCGGAGGATTGAAGTGATTCATCGAGCTCTGACCAGTTGGTTTGTTACTGGCTATCTTGTTTATAAATGACATGTTTTCACTTGTTCAATGTTATTAAATGCATATATCACTATAAACTCGTCCCGTGTGTCTGCAAAGCTGACTTAAAAAAAAAAAAATGTCATGAGATGGGTTAAAAAAAGAGTCTAATCCAATCATTTTGCAGATTTTCATCTGAAATGACGCGTTTGTTGGGGGAATCTGGCAGAAACATTTACTTGCGTAACCCCCGAGAAGTTAATCTGTTGCGCTGTGAGGACTTTGTGTTTCGGCTGGAGACGCAAAGTGGCCTCCACGACAACAACAAAGCTGCAGTTCGGCCTTTAGCCACAGAATGGTCTGTTGACCTCTGCTGTTTTGTTTACGTTCAGACAGGAAAAAAAAAATAATTACAACACAAGATGTATTTTAGGTTCATTTTATGCGTCAGGGTCTCAGGTTTTTCTGGACTCAGACTTGGCGATGGACAAAAGTGGAAAAACGAGGTCCCTCCGGAGAAAAGATGGAGGAAACGAAGAGGTTGGGAAGAGACAAAAGAAAGAAAAAAAAACAAGAGAAGATTTTTTGAATTACTGCGACAAAAATCTGACACGACCCACTTTCAGAAAGAGTCCTAAGGAGGTTTGAGCGAGGCTGTAATGTCAATTAGGAAACTAAAAGGTTGAATGAATGAGAGGCATTGAATAGATTAGGACTCTACAGAGTTGGAGCTGCGGTTGGTTTGTTTTCTTGTAGATGGTTGGACAGAGGAATAAACTTGAGCTCATCATTTCCTGTTTACGGACAGACACGTTTTTTTGGAAAACGACATGCATCATTCATGAAATCTGCTTTCAGACTTGTTTTCGCGTCTGACGTCTGATTACAGGATGCAAAGGATGTCTGATTCCGGCGCCCTCCTCCTGAGAGTTTAAATATCAGGTGATTCTCATCCTGAACCTGATTATCAATCAGTGCACCGATCAGCTGGAGGTGAGGTCATGCTCCACAGCCGGGAGTGATGAGACCCTGATTTAGACTCCCGCCTCTGCTGCCACCTGGTGGCTGAGCGTTTAAATGAAGAATTGAAATCGAAATGACATCACTGGTGGATGAGGTCATACGGTGTGTGATTTATTTGAAGCTTAAACGACTCTGTCAGACCAACTCTATTGAAACGAACCATTCATCAGGATCTGACGTTGTTGAATACTGCAGATTCAAGTAATGACTCATTTCTTACGCCGCTACAGCTCATGATATGGTGTATTTTGGGGGGTTTATGCTTTTACTTTTTTTTGCCCGAATGTAATGAATTCGGGTAGGGGAATAAGTATGTCTGTCATAATTCTCAAAGATTTAAAGGTGGAGTTAATGGAGAGATCGTTTTCTAAGCTGAAGGGATTCCCAGGAAAAGCATCGGGACTAATTGTCCTCTTTGTTCACTAATGGGTTAACTCTCGGAAAGTGATTTAGCGAAAACCTAAGTATCTGTTTAGAGGCAGGCTCCATTTTTCACATTTCACTCCATTAACCGGGAACAAATGCAGAAGCCAGCAGAGTCCGAGAGCTCATCCATTCCCTCTCAGGCACTCGGGCATTATTGGCACTTATTGATCAGACATTAGATTTCACTCTGGAGGCTGTTGCTGGGGTGATGTTATACAAAATCAAATGGCCTTCAGGATCCCATCACCTCAGGATTCAATGGAGTTAGTCTGTAGACGCACGCATCATCATCATGCGCGCGCGTGTGTGTGTGTGTGTGGTCCATATTTGGCCTGATTTTCAAAAATAGGCAAAATAGGAATTCGATTCATTTCAAAAATGTGATGCTCCGTTTTATATAAATATCAAATGAGGACAGGAGGTGTTTCAGATAGAGAGAGGTGGAGCAAAGATCACATGTTCTCCACCAGCAACAGGTCTGACGCGTAATCCCACACGGCTGGGATTGTAATCCAGAGGTGGTGTGTTGGCTGTTGGTGTAATCCCCCCCTCTCCCCGCCCCCCGTTTTGCCTTTTGTTTCCGAGGTGGAGCCTGACAGTCGTAACCCTCCGCACGGAGCAGCCGCCGGAGACACTGACACACGCCAGGAGGCTGCGGGAGGGAGAAGAGACGAAGAAGAAGGATTTTTCCCATTCTTTCTCCACGGATCCTCGATGAAGATGAAGGCTCTCGTGCTCCTGTGTGTTTTCACCACGGTGATGGCCGGAAAGTCACCGCGGCTGAAATTTGTTGTGCACGGTAAGAATCTGCTCTCTTTTCTATCCCGTCATTCATCCTTTCATTCCGCCTCTGTCTCCGTGCACGTGTGCATCATTCCTCCATATAACCTGCACGATGGTGGATGGATGAGTAACTGAGTGAGTGAGCGTCGTCCTCCGGGGGTTGCGTGATGCCGCGCAGTTTGTGGGTCCAACTTCGGAGACCCTGATCTGTCCGGTCTGGGTTAGAACGGACCCCCGGGCCCCGCACACATGTTCTCAGGATCCAACCCCACGTCCCGTGTGGGATGTGACTCTCACACATTTCCGGAGATCGTGTGGATGCAAACTTGTCGCTTTTTTCCTGTGTTTGTGTGTTTTTGTTGCTTGGTTGTGGGTCAGTGCACCACAGGTCTTTTTTTTCTGGTCCTGGATGATGCGCGTCCTCTCCAGAGCGCATCATCCAGGACCAGGAGCGCACGGGGACATACGGTGTGTCCTCATGGCTGCGGGGGGAGGGGAGGGGCGGCATGGCGTCCCACTCTGCTCCTCAAGGCCCTCTGGGCTTTAAACCCCCAGCATGCATCCGTCATCCCTCAGATATATGATGATGGAGGCTCCGCGTCCTTGCGGCGCTGCAATGCGGGAAGCGGCAGCTGCTTCTCACTGCAGCATGAGGAGGTCCGGCTGGAGGAGGAGCAGGAGTAGGAGGAGGAGGAGAGGGGGAGGGGATGGATGCTTTAGAGTAGCAGTCACCACAAATGCAACAGAAATACACAGAAATACACGTAGTAATATACAGAAAAGAGAAGGGGGGGGGGGTGGAAAAATACTAGCCTACTCCTGGTTTATCTATTCCTCTCACGGCTTTTTACACCTCACACACTCCTCTGATGTATTCAGCAATCAATGGAGATGAGATGTGTGTGTGTGTGTGTGTGTGCGTCCCTCCCTCCTGCACAGGATGATGCCACAGACGTGCGTGTCATATCAATCCAGCTGGTTGTTACACAATTCCAGTGGTGGGCCGTGATTGTCTGTCCTTATGACACACACACATTAAACACACAATCACAAACACACACACACTGGAGAAGTGTGTAGCTCAGACAGTTCAACATGAGGCAATGAATGAGGTGAGAGAAATTTTAAATCTGCCGTATGGTACGTAAAAAAAACCAAACGTCAGTGTTTGTATGAGAAAGGACAAGAAAAGTCGTAGAGGCTTATCAGAAAAGAATGAGAGGAGGAGGAGGAGAAGAAGAAGACAGGAACATCTTCTCGCCTCGGCGCTAATTTGACGCCTGAAGCCGAATCTGAAATATCGGAACATTTGGCCAAAGTTCATCCATTGATGGATTTAACCTTCTCTCTGAGTGGAAGGTCTGAACTCGTTCTAAAAAAAATAAAACTCTGACCCTGAGCCTGATGGTTAACAAAAGTTGAAACTGAATGATTTAAAGAAAAGAAAATAGAAGCAGGCAAGTTACTTACTGGTGCCAAATAATAATAATAATTGTAAAAAAAAAAAAAAGCTTATTTGATTCTATGTCAAAAAAAGGTTTGAGCCTTTTTTCACTGTGAAAAAAATTCTATATTCATGTATAAATTGAAGATTTTGCCACAACAACTTCTGGGATTCTGATTTAATTGGCACTCTTCGAGTGCAATTATGTATTTTTTTTTATTTTATGCTCCACTCATTTGAGTCTTCTGGAGGATTACACGCTCCTCTGAGGGTAAATTACCTCTCTACACGAGTGTAAGATTTTTTTTTAAAGAAAAGCCGCTATTTTTCTCAATTCCCCAAAAACCTGACCTTATTCAAAACGTTTTCACCCAGCAGCTGTGATTAAATGTCAAATAAATCAAAAAAATCAAAGAAACACATGCTCAGACATCAAGAGTACCATCTCTGATCTTGTACGTGTCATAGGACAAAAACACACCGTTACACTCTCGCAGACGGTGTTGTTTTGTGAGCAATGCGAAACCATTGGCAGGGTTGTGTGTTGTGCTTTTCCCATGTGATCCAACACAATTGGGGCCCAATTTAAAACCTAAATGAAATCTTTTTTTTTAATGAATAGACTCTCTCCATTTTGTTCACACCGTCCTTATCCTCTCTCTCTCTCTCTGTTGTGAAGTATAAGCGCCATCAATCAGATTTGAGCCAATAAGAGAGGAGCCAGTTTCCATAGAAACTTCGTTGGTTGGCTAGCAACCTGTACCCGCCATCGCCACTTTACTCCGTCCTCAGTGTCTTTTTTCTTTTTTTTCTTTTTTTTTATCTCATATGAGGAGAAAATCCAGACAAACTCAATGCAATCCTATATATCTCTAGTGTTTCCTACTCTTGACGTTCATGGAACATTTGAGAAGACATTTTTTCCCAGTTTCCCCTTTTGTGTAATAACCCGATCGTAGCTGTGTTTAACATTCTCTGCTTTAAAAAGCTAGCATTCATTCGGATGACTGTTTTTGGATGAATCATGAACACGCTGAGCTCTTTGAAGGTCATTTTTCTTTTTCATTCTATCTGTGAAGGCACAGTTGCAGTGTAGGTTTTGTGTGAAAGTGAATGAACGGATGATTCAGTGATTTTCGGCCTTCTGTCCAATGTGTAATTCATCCCGTGGGGATTTTTGCCCACATGATTATTATTACAGTCATATTTCATGCCTCCACCAGATGCCCCCTTTTTTTTCCTGGAACTACCCGAGCCGTGTTCCTGAATGCAGGCGCAGAGTGACAGATCAGGTTTAATAATAAAATAACATAGAAGGGTGATGTCGATGGCTGCTGTATTGGCAGCAGCTTAAAATTCCACCTGCCTGAGCACCAACCTGGATCATTTATTTTAGAATGAGGCCAAAAAACTTGCGTCAACCTTTTTTTTATTTTTTTACTATAGCAACATGCGGCGTTTGATTGATTTCCTGTCGGTTGGAAACTGTATTTTAACTGAGATTTAAAACTTGATATTCTTCCGCCTCATTCTGAATCCTGAGTTCAGTTCATTGATGAAACTTAACACCCCCCTAAAAAAAGCTCTCCATTTTGAATATATATTTCTTTTGAACCCCCACAGAGCCGTCCAGGTTCCACTTCGACAAACCCGAGAACTACCTCAGCATGTACCACCAGGAAGGAAGTGACACGCTGTACGTGGGAGGTCAGGCCATGGTCTACGTGTTGACCTTCTCCAACCGAGGCGTCCGCAACGTGAAGGTACCCCGGACTCTTCACCGCAGTCCACTGACTCGCATGCAGACGCTGTGGTGAACATACCAACCACAAGCTTATCCATGCTAGCAAGATGTTTTCTACACAAACTATGCTATTTTGTAAAATGAGTGACTTTAGCTGAAGTCCAGAGAATCTTATTCACACAGCTCCTGGTTTAATTGTCATGTTTGAAAAAGGATGCGGTTGTACTTGTGTACTGGCGTTTGTGTTTGACTGTGATCACAATAATACGAGAATGATGAAAAAATTCTAAACAATCCAGAATAGAAAAGTTTCAAACACTAAAGATAGTAATTAAAAATGACTCGTACACCCAGAGCTCGGTTAGCTTGTTAGCCTGGAATCTGCGTTTCCAAGATGGTTGGGTGTCAAACAAATAGACAGAACCAACTTCCTTCCTTGTTTCTAGACTCAGCCTTGGGGATAGGAAATAGAGTTTGGCCAGTCGGGGTAGTTCAGGTTTTTGATTCTGATCCGCATCACATCTCACGCTGAAGGTTTGATTAGCTGGTTTGACTGGGAGGAAAGCGTGGATAGTCCCAGAATTTGCTGGAGGGATTATGTGTCTTGGGGAAGGCTCCAGAAACCTCCAGGATCTGGAAGGTACTGCCTGGAAAATCACCCACCTGACTCTGAATTAGCAATTAGCATTTTTTAGCTAATCTTGTTCGATTTTGGCGATTGAAAACGCTTAAAATGGAAGCCCTCTATTCATCTGCTATAACAAAGGAGGCTTCTTGCTTTAGAAGTTGGAGACAGAAAACTAATTTGATACCTTTTTCAAAATAAGTCTTCCCCCCCTGATGACCCTCGTCCTGTGAGGGCTGCTGACCCACTTCAGGGTCCTGCATTCATTAATGAAGCTAGGTGATGATGTTCACAACGGCTCCGGTTTTACACAGTGTGTGGTGCACGTCTTTTTAAACATAGCGACACCTGGGAACTGCAAACATTGGGGAAATGTCTGGGATTTAAGAGCTGGTTCTATATTGAATAATGTTTTTCTCCAACTCTAACTCAAGTCAAGTGACATTTTGTCAGGTTGAATTATATGAAGAACATTTTCTGGAAAGCCGCTACTATAAACATCAATTAAATTTGCACACAATGAAAGATCCAAGGCTTCTTTTTGAGATTTAAGAATGGCACAAGGAGATATTTATTATTTAAGGACCCTATTTTGTTCCTTTATAGTTCTTGTGTAAAAGTCCCCCATTACAGCTTTGGAAAAAGGTCCTATTAACCTCAACTACCCTTTTATTCCTCAAAACTTTCAAACTAAGAATTTAATTTGCTACTACATATTCACAATCAGCTGCGAGGTCAAGGCCATTGACTTGAGTACTGTTGAAAGGATTTCTGGGAAATCACAGAATAATGTGGATGATGAAAATGAGGTCATGGTGTATTCATGCTCAATCTGAGCCGTGCTTAAAAAACTCAAGCGTCCTTCCTCCCACAGATCCCAGCGGCATCGGATCAGACGGCCATCGATACCTGCAAAGCCAAGGCTGCACCACTGGAGGTAGATTCTCCATCCTCCATTTGTCCATCATCATCATCATCAGCATCATCATCATGCATCGTCATCATCATCGTGGTCTGCAGGTTAGTGCTGCGATGCTCAAAGACTCAATCGATTCAAATGAACGTAGATTAAGGATGACTTAATTTGACGTGCAGGAAACTGTTCCGCTCAATAAACGGCATGTTGTAGAAAACACGGACATTTAAATGATGAAAGAAAAGTGGAGTCCGGCGCGAGAAACTGATGATTTCACGCTGGACAATTTAATCATTTTTACGTCCGTGAATAATTCAATGTTGATGCAGTTGTTTTCATTACAGGAAATTAAAAAGAAAATGGAAGTTAATTTTCCGTTTATACACAGGGTCAAATTTTGCATTGGCTCCAAAGTCCAATTATTTTCATTTCCTTGGTCAAATGTGATATTCAGCCTAAGGAACCTAGCCACGCACCAACAGATGGCTTTGTACCCAAATAAGAGTTTCTCCATTAGAATCATAATAACATATAGCATATCTTCAGGGAAGAAATGTTTTAGAAAATGTGGGCTATGCCAGCTTAAACAAAACAATGATAATAATCCTGTTATCAGCCTTGGATTATTATTTCAGTATTGTCACCCGTGTCTAAGCTAAACATTCGTGCGTGATACTGTATTTATGTAATGTAACAAGAAGAGGTCAAAAGAGGATCCCAGTGTGTCTGGCAGGTCCAGATTCCAGATTCCAGATGCAGATTCAGATTATTCTGATGAAATCCGGTGTCTTCCAATCGTAGCTGAATTTGTTGTAATCAAAGTCTATTAAGGTGCAGGGTACACGCGCCTAACATTTCTTCTGGATCTCGTCAGGAAGTTTAAAAAAAAAGTACAAAGTGGCTTCTCTTGACTGATCCTGGCTCGGACTTGATTCTACTACAAGCTGAAGATGTCAAATCAGAACTCTTGAGATAAATAACGGGAGTCTGCTGCTTAGATTTTGAAAAAAAATCGCACAGGTCTCTCACCTTTACTGGAGTTGAAGCATTTTTTTATGTGCATGTGGACACATTCTTGCGAAAATGCCTGAAACTCAAACGACTGCTCGAATCAACAGAATTATATGAAGATTGAACTCATACAAATATTCATAAACAATATGAAAATAAATCTCCAGCCTACCCACTCGCCTACATGTCCGCCTACGCACTTACATAAGACTCCGGGATGTACTTCAGTTCAGTTTTCGCTTCCATCGAGATTTGAACGTTTTTTCGAAAAAAAAAAACGTTTCCTGTTAAAGACGAACTTCCTGACAACAACTTGAACTGAGACTCTGCGCCTTGAGGTTCTTCTTAGTATTTACGCTCCGTTCATTTCACCTTTTGTGTATCCTGCTTAAACCTCCAATGTTATGTTGGCCAAAAAATGTCCAGATCCCTTTTCTCTAATCTCTCTCTCTCTCTCTCCAATCTGCTTTTTTCCACCATGAGGTTCTTTTTTGTGTTTTGTAATCTGCCTTTGTGTCTCCATCCCTCCATTCCACCTTCCTCTGTTCTTTTTAATCTCCTCGTCCACATGCCGTCCAACTTTCCTCCTCTGACTCTCTGCATGATTAATCCTCAATGTGTGCATTTGGGTTTTTTGTTTCTTCACTTCCTGTCTCTGGTTCATTTTCTACCTTTGTCCTCTTCTTTTTCCCACAGCTGGAGTGTGATAATTTCATCACAGTCATTCAGAAAGTCAACGACACATTCATCGTCTGTGGGACCAACGCCGGGAGCCCGCGGTGCTGGATGCTGGTAAGACAATCTGAACAAAAACCCACAGAAATCTATATTTATGTTTATTAAAAACATGTTCCTTAGTTCTGCGGCTATGACAAATGGCTGAGATTTATTTCTTCTAATAGTTTGAAAAAAAAACTCCAAGCGTTATTTATTACCACCGTGGAGGCTTTTTTGTGCCTTGTAATAGAAAACACTTGTGATATCCGTGTTCCTCCTCTGCAGGTGAACGACACGGTGTTGACCGATGTCCAGGGCGGTGGACAGATTGGCTCGGCCTCCGACATCTCACCTCCGTACCCCTCGCAGAGGTCCATCAGTCTCCCTGCAGGTAGCTAAGACAATAAAATCACACGCGTTTCATGATTCAATGTGGAAATCAAACAAAATGACACAGCTAACAGTTAAATTAAGCTAAGAGAATTCAATTAACATATTTGATGCAATTCCATATATCTATTAACCTTGTTAACTTGTGTTATCATCATGTCTTTTCATTGTGTAATTGCAGTCAACCAATAATAGTCTGAGGTTTTCCAAATTGTTCACCATCGAATACCCCTCGTCTCGCCTTAGCACAGCGATGCTAATTAGAAAAAAAAAACATGTATTGGTTATTATCTTGCAAGCTGAGTTACAGATGATTCTATTCTATTCTTTTCTATTCAGAGTCAGTTTCTTATAAACCTAAAAAAAATACTTTAAAGAGCAAGTCCGCCACCAGATTTAAACATTCCTTACTCTGTAATACACAGTATGTAGTCAACCTTCAACAAGATCTTTGTGCATTTAAATGAATGCTGAATTTGTCAGAGGGAGTTGTGTAAGTGCTTTCTAAGTTCCACATCAATTTTCCCAAAAAATATTAAAAGTATAAGACTAAAAACATGAGGTGCCGATTTTTATTTTGGTGCTGGAGAAGATCGAACATGTCATTTGTCACCAGGGAATCACACCACGCCGGTTGCCAAACACGGAAAAGTCAGCCATCTGCCTTTCACATGCGAAAAAAACACATCCATAGATAGTTTACTTTATTAATCCCCTAGGGGAAATGTACAAAATAAACTGTTCTACGACCGACGGAACAAACTGTGGTCCCAATGGAATGTCATTTAGTAAGTCTAGTTCTTTCGAATAGAACTCAAAAATCTTGCATATATTTGACCTGCAGCTTTTTTCCCTCCTTTTCAGCATAGGGATAGATATTTATCTCAGACAACTCGATATCTGGCCCCATTTCAACCTCCACGCACGGCTGACTCTCTGAGGCCAGACGAGTCATTGTTTGAGCAGATGGCACTTACTTCTTCTTCTTCTTGAAAATATTTGTATGGATTTTCCTCCCGTGTAACTAAGCTTTTCTTGTCTCAGGCATCATTCACCCGCAGACAGAAAGCTTTTATGACTCAATACAAGAGGTCATGCTGCCAAGGGACTAAATAAAAAAGAGGATTTTGATGATTCACAAGGTGCCAACATGGAGATTCAGTCTGACTAACTTGTCTTTTGTTAAAGCTTCCAAACACATACATTAAAGGTTTAGCACAGTGCTTTTCTACACGGAGATCGATCGCCGTGGCAACGAGCCGAGTCCTGAGTGGATCGGATTAAGCAGCGTTTTCTAATAACGATCAAGTCCTAATTAAGAAGGCTTGCTGTAGAGACAGAGCATTCTTTTTCTTTTTTTTTTTTTTACAAATGTTGTGATTGGAGGCTGCTCATGGATACATGGGTGCTACTTTGTGTTTGACTTTGTGTTTATCTTAACCTCTCAGACGGGAGCCTGTACTCAGCCATGTCGTCCACGGGAGGTCACCCCGGATCTATCCGCCGTACTTTCGGTCCCCAGAAGCTCCTGAAGACGGAGAACATTTGGCTGCTGAGTGAGTAGGAGGAAAAAAAAAACACAGTTTTAGACGGATGCGCTCGGACATGGTGGGTGTAAAACAGCAGCTATCACTCCCACAGGGAGAAAAACAACTTTAACATGCATTCACTGTCTCATATTTTGTCAGTTTATATAAAGTTTATTATAAGCTGTATTTCTGGAGGTGGATTGCGGTTGTGATTTAGGATAAACTAAAAGATTCTCCACAACATATCTTAGAGACAAACTGAAAATAAAGGAACAGTATCTCTAAGGAATGTGTTGAAATCTCCTCTCCCAGATCCTCAGTTTGCCGGTGCGGCCATCATCCCTTCCACACTGAAGTTCAAGGAGGAGATCTACTTCTTCTTCAGCGAGCTCAACAAGACGGCCCGAGTGGACGAGGAACCGTACCGTGCGAGAATCGGTCGCGTCTGCGCGGTAAAAATCAAAAAACAACACTCACTGTGTGTCTGAGGAAAATCTCAGCATGAGGTACACGTCAAAAACCTACTCCCGTGTGTTGGGTCCAGGTGGACGAAGGGGGCATCAAGGCTCTGCTGCCCGACTCGTGGACCACCTTCATGAAGGCTCGCGTGATGTGCGGCGCGGGCAACACCCAGCAGCAGTACAACAACATGCGGCAGGCCGTGGTGCTGACGGCGCAGGACAAGAGGGCCGGCGTCCTGTACGGCCTCTTCTCCAACCCATGGTGAGTCGCAGCTCCACGTCAGGGTCGCCCAAAAAATACACCTGAAAAAAAAAACACACACACGTGTGACGTAATATACCAGAAAGAAAGAATGCCATGTTAGTGAATGCTAGGCTCCTTTTGTATGCCATCAGCCTTCTTTTGGAATATGAAGAGCCAAATAATGGCTCATACTTTGCCCAAGGATCCTTATGGTTAAGCCTAAAGAAAAACGGATTTCAAATGTGTTGGTCGTATTTTAAATGTTGCCCAAGTTGGGATCGGGCCATATTCTTTCTCACACAGTGGAGCAAAGAGGGAAAATAAAAATGTCAGTTTTTTACGGCCCTGAGACAGCAGATCATTTGGAACCTGCTTGTCCTTCGCTTCCATTCATTCAAGGAGGATGTTATGACTCTTTTTTCTCTCTGCCTTTGCTCAGGGGCAGAACGGTGATCTGTGCCTACTCCATTGAAGACATCGACCAGGCCTTTTCAACAAGTAAACTGAAGGGCTACAGCAACCCATTCATAGGCAGCCGCCCCGGAATGGTTAGTCAAACCAAATAATTCAAAATACAAAAAAGGCTGGCATGAGTCAGCTCTGATGCGGGGAAACAAAAACGATTGAAGTTGATAAAAGAAAAAAGCTCTTTGTCCAAGGGGCGTTTATTTTAACCGCCGTCTCTTCTCGTCACTCAGTGTGTGCACAGGAACTCCACGCAAGGTCTCGATAAAGACATCAAAAACCTGGGGGTGATCAGGTACTACCCGGAGATCGAGGACGTGATCCGGCCCGTCGGCGTGGCCCCTCTCGACCTCCCGACGGACGACCAGATCACGCACACGGTGGCCGACATTGTCCTGGCCGTCAACGACGAACACTACAGTGTCCTCTACCTGGGAACAGGTGTGTTGGCATGCGTGTGTTGAAGGGTCAAGCGTCGTGTGTCGCCTTAGACCACCAAACTTAAGCTTAACTCTTTTTTGGGTTCTTCGGAATATTCTGGATTCGATCTCTAAAGTAATATCCGATAGACAAGTAGCAATGGCGCAATAATGTCTGTCTTCAGTATATCTTCATACAGGAAGTGGCCTATTTCGTTATCCAGGATAGAAGGAGTTGTGTGGTTAAAAAAAAATCACAATAATAAAAAAAACCTTCAGCCCCAGACCTGCAGAATTAATTCAAAAAACTATTCTTTTCTTATATATATCCTCAGATGTTCTAGGCTTAGCCTATGCTACCTTATGGTGACATGGCTTATTTTGCATTTTAAATAACTTGTGAGTTCAGGTCAGGACGTCCCATCCTCGAAAACGTCCCACTTGCTGTTTTCTCTGGACACACTGTACACACAAAACCGTTTCCTGTACTGTTCGCGGACTTCGTCTCTGTGCTGTTTTCTGCTGAGCCGAGGCACTTTGAGTTTCCTGCTGCTGGAGATTGGGTAGATGAAAATTAATGAGACAAAAAAAGCTGCGTGGAGATGCAGACTTTGATGGTTGCGGTGCTGAGTGCGTTCGCGATATATAAACATTATCACCTGTTTCGCCGCTAATGGGAATGAACGCACGAGAGCACTTGTTTACGAGTGAAACTCACAGCTGCTTGTGTTGCTCCACTACACCGCGGCGAAATTGCCTCGTAGCCCCGATACAGGCTTTTTTACGGTGTGATTGTAAGAAAAGAAATCAAGGGCCATTACTGCGATAATAAGACGAGGAGGCTTTGAGAAAAAAAAATCTAAAAGGCAAAACAGGCAAAGTACAGAATATAAAGAGAAACTCTGAAGGGCAGAGGATTTGGAAAAACGGTCCAACATTGATCTCTGGTCTTTTGAATTTGATGAAAGGCATCCATGCTGAAGCCCATAGCACTTACTCCAAAAACAAATTGGCTGGAGCCTCCGGGGGGGGGGGGATCGCCATGGCAACCGTGACAAGTCACCAAAAAGATGAGCGTCAGTGTCAGAGCACGACTCTTCTGTCTCTTTCATCAACCCTTCATATTTTTTTGATGGGTTAGTTTCTTTTTTAGCACAAAATATATAAAAAAAATCCGAGTAAATGTTGAGATGGACGAGATGCCGGCCTCTCGCTGTGGGCTTTGATAAGTATGTCACTAACAGAGGGAAAGGATGGAGAGCAGAAACTGGAGCAGTTTGAGTCACAGTCAACAGATTTTTTCTGTAGGAAACCATGTGTTGAACATCTCTCTCTCTCTTTCTCGCTCGTGATTTTAAAAAAAAGAAATGTTTTGTGCGAGCCTGGTCTGATCACGCTCCTTCCTTCGTCCTTCACTCCGGGGCACGGGTTATAAATATTCCCTGAGCTTTTAACAACCGGAATTAATTTCAAAGATGCTCACTTATCTGAGCTAACGATGGAGAGAAGCCCCCTCCTCCTCTAAATAATCCCATCTTTGGCGGCAGAGAGAGAGAGAGAGAGAGCAGGTGATGGATAGCTTCATTAGACTGGGCTAAACCAATCAGGGGAGCGGACGTGGCGAGCCAGGGTCCACCTCCCTGTCCAGAGACGGTTGAGCCAGATGCATTGTGGGTAGCCCCGGGACATTAGTCTCTCCTCGGCAATGGAAATTCCAATAAACATCCCTTGGATAGACGAGCTGGGAGACACAAACCTCACAGTTAATCTTTGTGCTGGAGAAGAAGAAGAAAGGGTCTGGTATTAGTTCTCCTGGCCCGGAGAGTCAATATCTCAAATGATAAATATCTGTGAAGAGTTCAGCCTCAGTGAAGATTAGTTAAAGCTCCCGTTCCTCGTGTAGTCTATTGGGAGCACTTGGAATAAACTCTGGTGCTTTAGTTCTGGTTTCTTTATGGTCCATCAGGTCTGGAAGGAATATTATTTTCATTTGATGGCATACGCACATATTCAAAAAGATAAAGATGCTGTGCTTTTATCCGTTTGTATGCAAATTGTTGCCGTTGTTTTTGGGGGGAATCGTTTTCTGAGTTGGACTCGACATTTAAACCAACGGCTTACAGCTTGGGCATGTTTAGATTCTAAAAGGCTAAACCCCAAATGCTGAAGCAAGAGACTTAAGAATATATTGAGATATGTAGTATGTTGTTTTGATCTTATATGTAATCTAGCTGATTATGATGATGTGCAGAAGAATTGTCAAAGACTTCCATTTATTATCAAGGATTCTTTTTTGGGGACGGAGCTGTAGACACAAACTGGGTGGTTATCTCGTGGTCTCGGATTAAGGGCTCGCTCTGGTTGCAAACGAAATGAAAACTCCTGCAGCATCGTCTGTCTCTTCGCAGCATCCTCAAATTGCATCACAGGTGGTTGATGTGCGCAAGGGCACCAGAACGTCACTCATCTAAATTCTGCCCACTTCCTGTTTATTCCAGGCCCATTTTGTCGGACAAAGTGATGTACTGTTCTCGGGAGGCGTCGCAGTGCTGACCTCGAACAAACCCGACGGGGGCAGCGTCCTAATTAGCTTAATGGCTTGTCGTAGCCTCGCAGGGATGAAGCTGGATTTTGAAGGTGGGGGGGAACCCTGAGATGTTTTCACCTCCGTTTACGTCTTGTTTCAGATCCGTCTGAATAGTTTTGGCTTTTCTTCGAGCGTGAGACACATGCTGAGAAAAACGCTGCAGGATTTTGACTCAATGAATTACTGTGTCTCTTGATCACAGTCGCTAGATAATCCAGCAGAATATATGCATATAATAACCATCTGCTTCGATATCCATCTTGTTGAAAACACGGCAGACGAGGATATTCACAGCGAGCGGTGAAACATTTCCCGTTCCTTGGTTTGAATCAGTGCTTCTGGAACCACTTGTCTGCAAATTTCAGAGAAATCCCAGAGAAAAATACTTTGTCAGTAGAAAGCACAACAGCGAAAATCTGCCTATATTTGTGTGTAGCTAGAGGCAAAAAGAGAGAATGACCAAAGTCAAGATCTTTCACTAACCTTTAGGAACATGAACTGCTCCTCAGTCCTCTGATTCTTTTAGACCCAACTCAGGCTTTAAAAAAATGGGCAGAACGAACAGTGTAAAATATATAGCACTAGAGTTCAAAAGCCCCGAGACGGCTCCGACTTTGATCAGGTTGTGTCAGGACCCCGGAGAGTCATTTATTGAGAATAACAGAGCGGGTGTCAAGGGTCGTTTGGAGAAACGAGAGCGGTTTCGTCTCCGATGCTAACGGGTGCTGGCACTAGAACATTAAAAAATGAAACACGTCTCTTTGTTTCTCCAGTAACTTGCTGACAGATTGACCAAAACAAGAAAAAGAAAAATCTGCTCCACACCGTTTCCGTCACGAAGCCGATGGGGGTGTAAAGTTTTACCTCAGGGACGGAGGAAATGTCAGAGCTGCACGCTTGTTTCCCACTTGACTTAATGTTTGAGACGAGGAGTTATTTTCCTCTCAGGAAATCATCGTGTCACTGGAGGTGGCAGTAGCTTAAAGGTTAGAACAGCAGACTGGGAGAAATACGAGTCGGGATGTCATTGACTTTAACTCAGTGTCAGGCGGTTGTTGAGTTGCAGGTAAAAAAAAAAAGGTTGTTCGTTAAAAAAACAACCTTCAGCGAATGTTTGGACAAAAAGCATCAGTGAAAATAGGCTCTTAGCAAACCCTCCGCGGTTAAAGCAGGTTTTCTCTGCAGACGACGATAGAGTTCGCCTTCGTCAACCCTTTTTTCTTTTGTGACTGTCTGGCTGTTTAGATTAAAGAGACAAAAATAACTGTAGACGGGATTAAACAATCATATGAGAAAAATATGGATACAAATGAGGAATGTTATCTTTGTCTCCAGAGAGAGAGAGAAAAAGAGATTTGAAGTTTAGGAAAAAGAGACGAGGCAGTTTCCTGACAAAAGGAAGTCATCGTGACAGCAGGAACCTTCCAGCCTGATTACAGATGAGGAAGTGAAGAGGATAAAAAGATATCGCTGTCATCACATTTTCACCAGTGGTGGAAGTTAAGATAATCGACAAAGGACAGAAACAAGTGAGAACATCTTTGTGCACGGAACCGTTAAATCTCTCGACTCTTTGGATTATTTGGAAAGAAAGTTTTTTTTTTACCTAGAATCCAAAGTCAACACCAGAGATTGTACAGAAAAAGCTAAAAACTAAATGCGGTGTAGATGGATGCAGCGATGACTCGTCCATTTTCGAAATCAAGCTATCGGCCACATGTGCAACAAAGGTTTCAGCCAATCGGTGAATCTTCCTTCAAAGGTCATAACTTTGACAAAACTAAAAACAAATTATTCACCTACTAGCTTTGCAAAAATAAATATTTCCCTGGATGTATCTGGTAGTACATGAGTAATTACAGTAACTGCAGTATTATTAGAACATGGCATTGGTTTGCTAAGCAACCACATATTAAATCTTGAATCTGGATGTAGGATGAATGGTTCCACATTGTGTTTTGCCAAAGAATAAACAGAAGAAATATAAAAACTACGTGTCTCCTGTTCCAACCTCTCTTTGCTTGTTTGTATTTTGCGGGAATAATCTGCAGGTTTCTGTTTATCCAGTTAAGCACACATTATTTGTTTTAGAAAAGGAGTTATAGTGCATATTCCAAAAATATTGTATAATGCATTAGGCCTGGACCCTTGTGGTGTTTTGGGACCTCACAGTCGGTTTTGCCCATTAAAGTCTGTGGTTGCACATTATTCAGCCTAGTTTATTGGAAATCGCTATTCCAAACCGAAAAAATCAAATAGCCGTTATGTGCAGAACCCAGAGTAAAAGTCCAGAGACACTTAATGCTCCAATCCTTGCAGTCGGTAACAGTGGTTTAGTACCAAAGATCGGTAACTGATCCATAATTGTCCCAGAATCCAAAACGGTACTTTTGATGTCTGCGGTTAAATGTTCATTATGGACCTCACCCACAAACCGCCCCCCGTTTGTGTGACTGAGGTTGCGTCTCCATCGTCTGAGGTTAAGGCGGTTCACTCGTAGCACTTTGCTTTCACAAATGTTTCTTCAAAGAGTCCCTAGAGCTTCAACCTTCCGTTTCGCCTTCAGCTCTACAGCCTGATCCAGAGTGGAAGCTGTCCAAGTCAGATCCGGGAATGTATTCAATATTTGCACAGCACAACCAGGGTCAGCAACACAGGCTTAGCTGGAATACCCACATTTTGGGCTTTTTGTCTACGCGTGCGGCTCCTGCATGAATTTTAAAGAGCCACGTGTCACTCCGTCTCTTCATTTACGACTTATTTCTCTTTCTTGACTTCTGCAGAACAAGGCAAAGTTCTCAAAGTCCTCCACACCAGCGAGGGGGTCTTCGTCATCTCTCAGTACTCCCTGTTCCACAACAAGGGTCCTGTTTTAAAGATGGCCATCGACTCCCAGAAGGTAAGAGGACTCTCGTGTGTGTCTTTGTTGTATTCAGACCATAAATATTACATCATGGTTTAAACGAGGCTGAGGAAAGCTGCAGGCTCGACCTCAGGGAGGAAGATTAATCACTGTAGCTGGAGTGTGATCAATAACGGGAAGAAAAAGGGGGAAGGTGTATAATAAAAAAATGTACATGCATTATGAATTCCTACTTTATTCCTCTATTATAATAATAAAACAAATATTTAGCAGATAAATGGCCCAGGTTTTTTTTTAGACCTGGTTGTTTAATGATTCCATGAATTTGCAACAACTCAATTTAACTACTCATTTGAGATTACTGACACCAGTCTGTATAATATGTTGAATTCTTTCAAGTCACATTTTCCATACTGCAGAAAAGCATTTTGGTTTTAAAGCCTTTTAACAGCTCTGTGAAGAAGGAAATAAATCCCGTTTTAAATAACGTCACAGGCTGATTCCAGCGATGCAGAGCCCAGAAGGCTTATTGTGCGTTGTATATCTCTCTCTCCTCAGGGACATCTGTACGTCGGCACGGCGATGGAGGTCCAGCGGCTGCCGCTGGCCGACTGCGGTCGCTATGGCGACACGTGCAGGGAGTGCATCCTGTCCCGGGATCCGTACTGCGGCTGGGACCGGGCCAGGAGGAAGTGCGTCGCCATCCCGCCTGGATACAACGTCACCACTGGGTAGGATGAGAAATGATGTCACCACTGCAGAGCTGTGTGCGTGTGTTTGGTTATTGACTCTCCAACACTTTCAGTATCCATGGGTACCATCAGATCTGCAAGTACAGAAATAAAGCTCTGCCTGAAAATCAGTTTAACTACAAAGAAAGAAACGATGATCCAAGATCTCCAAGTGATGAATGTGGAGCAAATATTTAAGACTTATTTCTCAACTTCATATTTCACAGTTGGTACTTTGCTTTGGCTCTGGAGAAACATGAGCATTTTAGCACTTTTTTTCAAACAAATAACATGAAAATCAACGATGCGTCCTAATTAGCTTTCTGGTTGTTAGCTTCAGTTTTTTTTTCACGCCATTTTTAATGACGTCGTCGTGTCTGTCTGTTTTCATTTGTCAGTAACAGCGGGTTGATGTAAAGGCTGATGAGCCGTTGACAAAACAATTCCATTCCGCTAATTTGGGCTCTATTATTTCTCCGACAGGGCGCTCGTTCAGAACCTGGACCATTCCAACTCGTCAGTCTGCGGCGAAGCTGCTGGTGAGTCTTTATCTGCTCTCTCCCACTCTCTGGATCCTAATTAAAACCAAAAGAGGAAAGCAGCTGGAGTAAAAAGATGATTATCATATAATTGAGCAGGGTTCAACAAATCCGTGGGGTGAGATCTTTTTCTCTTTCTTTCTGCGTACCGGCTTTTCCATGTTTCAAAGCTCAGGAACCCAAGTTGTAACCTCAGCTAATCAGGACTATCATTCCTCTCTGAAGAGGAAAAGATCTGATTTTTTTAAGTGTGTGTGACACAAAAATCAGTAACACGTCTCACTCTTTTACTCGTTGTCGTGATTACACAAACACACTCTTTCACACTTTCATTCCAGGCTTTTGTGGTTATTGTTTAATTTGACTTCTAAGGTGAAATAAACACCCACACACAATGCAGTGATTGTTTCCGTGGTGACGGGGCTCTGAAGTTGTCGCATATTTCTGCACGAACTCGCAGCAGTTGTTGATTTGCTCTGGAGGCTGAGGTCAGGGCTCTGAGGGAGATTCACCGCCTGCTGCGCAGAATAAATCTCAAGGACTTCCGCAGATTGAATGTGTTGTTTTTTCGATAACGTCCGCGTTATGAATTCATTACATACAGATATTTAAAATGCATGACTATGCCATGGTTGTAGAGGTCCCAGGTCCACCCTTGGACCTGGGGCTAAAGCTACAGGTTCAGGAGAATGCAATCAGAGTTTCTCATTCATTATTGACCCACATGAAGACTTGCTTTTGCATAGCGGTGCAGCTTTTTATTTGGCCTTCCTAGTCTACAGTGTTTCAATGACATTATTTAGAATCCGTGTGTATGAGTCAATCCTGCACAAATCTATTGTAATTTATTTCTACCGCAGTTAGCAAATGATATGCTAACTCTTGGGGGCAATGCTTTGTTAGTACTGTTGGAAGGATCAGAGAGTGATGATGAAATTCACAGCTGTAACGTCCTGCTGTGGTTAATGGAGTTTTTTTTTTTTTTCTCTTTATTATTTTCATGTTGTGATGTTTTTTCTGCTCGGGGCTGACGCATCAGTTATTGTTATCGCGGCTCGTTGCATCGACACAAGCGAACATTTATTTGTCAGAACAAGCAGGCAAGAATAATGGCAAAATGTTTTTGTCTAAAAAGCGACACCAAGGAAAATGTTCCTGAGATCAGGAGAAAAAATATATAATTTCAATAATATCTCCCATCAACTTTCAGCATTGTGTAGGTTGTGTTGCAGTACATCCAAGTGTCGGGGCATCTTTCTTACATTCTGTTTATTCCACCTCAGTGTTAAGATCATGAGCGGATTAACATGTTAGGGATCCAAAAATAACTTGTGCATTGTCTTTTCCTCTGGGTCGTCATCATTAATCTGGCTAATGTGCTTTAATGCTGCACGAGCCCGGATTAAACAAATTTGCACTTAATAAAATGTGTTTAAAACCAACTGAATCATAATGAACTCTGGGATGCCCTGAGGTCGTTACCTGCATTTCAATCCAGGCTTTGATTATTTATTTTCTGAGCTGAAAATATAAAAAGACTAAAATTCCACTTATTTAGTGGTTATTACACATTCCCACAGAGGGCGCTATTATCAGCAACGACTGTGAACCGTGTGAGAAATGAGTGTTTCGCTAAATGCAGATATATTTGAAATGGTTACATTTTTGCTCTAAAACATTTTTCCAATCAGCGCTGAAGCAGCGTCGGACTTCGCCCAGGGAGGTTCTGATCCAGTCCAACACCTCGGTGTTCCTGCCCTGCCCTGTGCGCTCCTTCCACGCCACCTACCGCTGGGAGAAGGACAACTGCATCAAGAACTACCCCTGCCTCTTCGCCGGGGACTTCTGCGTCCTGGGGCCCGTCCTGGACACGCCCCTCAAGGAAGGCGTCTTCCGGTGCATGGCAACCGAGGACGGGTTCAAGGTGGAGGTGGTCTCATTCCGGCTGAAGAACGAGGGCCGGCCCCTGGCCTCCACCCTGGCCTCCACCCTGGGGTCGTCGGCGCTGCTGGCCGTGGCCGCGCTGTGGCTCCATTAACTGCAGCCCAAGGTAAACGCTAAGTGCTAATCCTCAACCGGCTCCTGAAAAAAGGGGAGGAGCCACCGTTTGGAGGAGGTGAGGTTCGCAGAGCATTGTACTACACGATTGAGATGTACGGTGCCAATTTTCAATTTTTTGAGCGAGTTTTAGAGCAAATGTTCAGAATTTTTATTTATTTCATTTATTTTTTATCAGCTCAGCAGACCTTATCTGCAGCTGTGTTCACGAAAGATCGGGACTTTATTCAATTTTAGTCAAACTAAAGTGACTAGGAGTTACTGTCCATGAATTGACGTATCCTGTGAGGTCGACCTCGATTCAACTATGATTAGAAGCTTTGCAAACCTTTCCTCTCCGACTCAAAAAGATTAACATATCCAATGAGTTGGGCAAAAAAAATAAAAAATAAAAAAAATACCCACCAATACCAGGCTAATTCTTTTTGACCATTTCTCAACTTTTTTTTTGGTTTTAATTGACTTGACTGTGCTTATTTGTGAATATTTAAACCTTTTAATGCCACTCATACGTCTCCTCCTTCATCTCGTTGAACTTACTTGATATATCTCATTCGTACTTGGTGAAACGTCTGGTATTGAGATTTAAAAAGCCTTAACACTTCTGGGACATATACTCCTAAGCACAATTTTGCAGTCGCGGGCAGAATACTGCAGACTCGGAGGCACTTGGCGATATAATTAGTGCTGCAGACGAGTCTAACATCACTGGGAGGAAGTGGTCAGCTTTTTTGACAGGAAGTAGGCGGATGGGCAAGGGCTCATTCTGGAAACATCACTGTGTCTCAGCAACTCCTCCTCAGGCGAGGCAGTTTCTGGCAGATTTTTATCAGTTGGTATCAGACGACGGTGTTACGCCTTGTTCACAGCTTTGTTTGTCTTTTTTTTCACGTCCCAAAGTTTCACTTCCTCTCCCGACCACCAGGGCAAAAAAATCTTTCACAGAATTTGAACATTATAGGAGTTAAATGTTAGCGGTAAGAACTGAGTCTTTCAAATCTTACGGAAAAACCTTCAATAATTGTATTTATCTCTATCAACATATAACATTGACTGTTGACTTATTCACTTCGGAGAGATGATGTTAAAGTCATTATTTTTCTTAATTCTGGGAGCGTCATTCACCCAAAAAGAAACAAATCACAAGCTGACGACAAAGATGTGAACAAGGTGTTAGTCTATAACGTGCTCACACGATCATAAGTTGCATTTCATCGATTGCCATGAGAAAGAAAAAAAAAAGGCTTGTAATTAGATCCGTGAAGTATGTTCTGTATTTTATTGCTCTGCAGATGCTGATTTTTTACCATTGCTGCCTATGTACGTGACGAGTTGTCTTGATGGTTTGGGTTTTGATGCCATAGTTAGAATGCGATGTATTTCCATTGACTGCTTTGCCCCCTATACACCCCCCCTCCCGCTCTTTCGTTGACATCAGTGGAGCAGAAAACGTTAAAACTGTTTTTGTCATGTCTTGAATCTTTATGCTGTGAAACAAACACGAGTCCGGCAGCAGCCACAACCGGTCAGAGAACTATCGATTCAATTCAAAAAGAGAGATAGAGTTGAATGTAGCTGCGGTTTGGAACAGCAGTGAAAAAAAAACCCCAAAAAACCCGATGAATACTGATGAGCCGACTGAAGGAGGAGGAAGGCCGATGAATTATTCAGCGGATTAACATGTTCCTCCAGAGCTTTGGAGAATTATCATTCTCAGTGATGCTACAGCGGTCTGCCCGTGCCCCGGCTGATGTGTCATTAATGGCTAATTAGTCAACGGAGTCACGGACGAATATCACGCATTAGAGAATTTTTACTTTACAGCGCCATGTAGTCGTTCGTCGTCGTGTTTCTCAGCCTCGTTGTGTGTTGCGTGGCTGCTCGGGGATCCGCTCGTTCTCTGCACCGATGCAGAAAACGGACTTTGGCGAGATAAAAAGGGGAAAAAAAAGACCAAGCATTGTTGAGCGTTTTATTTCCGCCCCCCAAACGTAATTATTTTGTGCTACACCAACCCTGAGCTTGTGTGAACCATCCGTCTTCCCCACAAACACCCACCCGCTGCAGGTCCAACATTATTATTTAATATATAATATTAATGCTCTTCGTGTCTCTGTGGAACACCAGCCCCACGCTGGCTGGTTAACATTTAGTCCAGGATGTTTACGCGCCTCGTTCTGCTGGAGACGTAGTCCACACGTTGTCCGAATATTTATGTCCCGATTGGACTCCGCACGCTGTGACCGCGAGCCAGTTCTAACAAAGAAGCCTTTACTCACCTGGTGCCGTGAGCTCCTCCGCTGTCCCATGTCCACACTATAGACATTTGTTCAAATGCTGAAATAATGATAGGAAGACTGAGATTGCGGAAAAGCGGTCGACAGTCGATCGTGTCTGGTTTCCATTTTTTTTAACTACAAACTGAATCTGAACTGAACCTTTGCTTAGCCAGATTAAGTAAACATGGAGACGACAGATGATTTTCCTGAAACTGTTCAGTTTTTATAGACTCGAGGTTTGTACCCATTACCCAGTACTACTATTGCGGTGGAGGAAATAGCCAAGTGTTCAGCATGGCTTAGATCAAAATCGAATATTGATGCTTTTAACACTTTATTGAATTCCGATCATCGAGATATGTTGCACGTTGTTAGGTTTGTATTGTTACACAATTGATGCAATAAGCAATATTTTAAAAGTCTATTGAAAACCATAATGTGCTTATTCAGCAGTAACTTCAGCCATCAGACACACACAGTAATTACAAAATGTGCCAGTGTATAGTGTGGATTTTGGACCCAGGGCTTTAGTTTTTCTCACCAGAAGCGTTGAACCATGTGTGACTGAGTAATAAACCTGGTCAGCTGTTGCTCTTGTTAAAAGTGGGATTTCACCTGCATCCTCATCCTCAGCTTTCATTTCTACAGATTTATATTAACGTGTGGAATTAAAAATGCAGCATTAACCGTCTTGGAACCACATCTCCTCTCTGTTCAAGTCCTTGCTTTGATATGGATATTTTGCGCGGCTGCCTTCTCAAAATTCCGTTTCTGGCTCTTTCACATCCGCCGTCGTCAGCCGGGCCGATTAAAGCTTATCTCCTTCAAAGCAAGCTCTTGATTTGCCTTCAGGAAACCATCATGTTGGATGCATTTGCTATAAATGAAGCGAGTCGCTGTTCTGTTTACTCTGGGGTTTGGAGTGTCGAGTACTGTACATGATGTGTGCCCACAACTCTGTGTCTTGATATATCTCATTTAAAAAAAGTAACATGCCAAACTCTATGATTAAAAATAAAAAGAAGAAGAAGAGAGATTTATATTGGTGCCATTGCCAGTCTAATGCCATCTCATAACATGTATTTTTAAATAACAGATATCTACAGTGCCATAGATATTCATGTAACAAATCCATATTGACATGTGTTTCCCTGAACATGTGAAACGGTGAAAAATTAATAAAATAGAAACTATAAAGAGTGCATTGTCTTTATTTGAAAGCGTTGTGAGATAAAATCCTGTCATTTACAACATTTAAATAGTTCACTCATTAATATTGATGTATAAAAGGTATTCAGAAGTGGATTATTATTGGATAAATTCAAAGATTATAAAATATTTGCATATTTCCAAATTGGCAAGTGTCTGTGTCTATCCAGAGTCAACTCATCCCTGGGGTCCCTCAAGGCTCAGTCTTGGGTCCCCTCCTTTTTCTTGATTTTACTAACTCACTAGGCTCTGTCATTCACTCTCATGGCTTCTCTTATCACAGATATGCAGATGACACTCAGCTGATTCTGTCCTTTTCCTCGGTCTGAAATCCAGATGGTTTCACACATCTCGGCTTGTCTGGCTGACATCTTACGGTTGATAAGTGTACACCACCTGAAGCTATAACCTCCTCAAGACCAAAATTCCTCCTCCTTCCAGGAAAGGATTGTCTGTTTCATGATCTGTCTATCATCATCGGTACCTCTGTTGGTTCCCCAACTCGGACTGAAAGGATTCAGGGTGCGAAGGCGACGCAAGTTCTTGTCCAGGCACCTTCGAGTACCATCCTACCGCTGCAGCTCATTCAGAATGCGGCAGCCCGTCTGGTTTTCAACCTTCCCAAGTTTTCCCACAATACCCCTCTCCTCTGCTCCCTTCACTGGATACCAGTAGCCAAACGAACCCATTTCAAAGCACTGGTACTGGCTTACCGTGCTGTGAATGGGTCCGCTCCATCCTACATCCACATACTGACATTACCCTACATTAATAAATATATTTGAAATATTATTATCTCACATTAAAATTGAAACCAAGATTAACAGTTAAAGTCATAGAAATGTTCTTATATACTTATTTTAAATCAGATTATAAAATGGTCGACATTCATTTGGAGGTTCCTTTAAAATAGGAGCGGGTTCCACCACTATCTGCGGGCCAATACATGGTCATTTTACTGTATCCTGCCCAGTAAAATTATTATAATGTAAATCAGCCAAGTTTCATTTTAAAGGTGTTTAGGTGTTATTGTCATCATTTTTAGAACCAGGCGGAAACACTGGTCTCTAAAATGTCTCCTTCTGCCATTAGAGTGGATGTAACACAAGCCTGAAAATGAAAACAAGCAATTTCACATAGATGAATGATTTATGAACGTTTTGTCCGATCAGTCTGAGCCCGGAGCTAAGATGCCCCTCACAGGAACAGCTAAAACAATACATGAAAATAAAACAAAAAAATATCACTCATAGCATGTATCTAATTATTGTATTGTGAAAAAGGAAATTATGTTTCAGGAGAAAAATGTTTAGCTGAGCTACAGGCGAGATACATTAACACACACAAGTAAGAAGACACACACACACACACGTCTTCAATCAGCACCTGATTCACATACAACTGTTAAGAATCAGCACCTGATTCACTCAAACACACACACAGAAGAACACACACAAATATCAATATCAATTCTCTCACTGCGTATGCTGGAACAAACACACACACAAACAGCGTGTGTATCTCAAATGTAGATGTTTACTTGAAAGAAAATACATTCCAACGAAACAATCTTTAGCAGCTCCCTTTAATTTCAGAGTGATCTGGGTTATAAGAATGGAATTAGGGTTATGGTTTTGGTGAAGGGTCGCTGCTAGAGAGATGAAGTTTGATAGCAGAGGGTTTTCGGGGACCCCGAACGCCCTAGTTTAGGTCCAGTGTCTCTCAGATATCGGGAAGTGGGAGAAAGTGCGAGATCCTATTGGGCTTGGTGAACGTTCACCCCCTCCCCCGTCTCTGAGCGACACGGGACCAAGACCAGCACGTTTGGGGTCCCCGAAAACCCCCTGCTACCAACTCTCTTCTGTCTAGCAGCGACCCTTCACCGAAACCCTAACTCTATTTCCACTCTCATAACCCCTATAAGTCTGGAATTAGGGTTAGGGTTACGGTTACCAAAACCCTAAATCCAGGCTTATAACCCCTATATGTGTGGCATTAGGGTTAGGGTTTTGGTGAAGGGTCGCTGCTAGAGATGTACCAGGAGGTTTTCAGGGACCCCGAACGCACTGGTCTTGGTCCCGTGTCCCTCGGACATCGGGAAGTGGGCAAAAGTGCGAGATAGTCGAGTGCGTCTTGACCGTTCACCCATTTCCAAATGTCTGAGCGACACGGGACCCCGACCAGTGCGTTCGGGGTCCATGAAAACCCACCTCTACCAACTTTCATCTTTCTAGCAGTAACCCTTCACCGAACCCTAACCCTGAATACAGGCTTATAACCCCCATAAGCCTGGAATTAAGGTTAGGGTTAGGGTTCACCAAAACCCTAATTACAGGCTTTTAACCCCTATAAGTTTGGAGATAGGGTTAGGGTTTTGGTCAAGAGTTGCTGCTAGAAATATGAAAGTTGTTACCAGGGGGTTTTCAGGGACCCCGAACGCACTGGTCTTGGTCCCGTGTCGCTCAGACATCGGGAAGAGGGCAAAAGTGCAAGATAGTCGCTTGCGTATTGACCGTTCACCCATTTCCCAATGTCCGAGCCACACGGGACCAAGACCAGTGCGTTCGGGGTACCTGAAAACCCTCAGGTACAAACTTTCATCTTT
Organism: Colistium nudipinnis; assembly: GCA_016785305.1. NCBI lineage: Eukaryota > Metazoa > Chordata > Actinopteri > Pleuronectiformes > Rhombosoleidae > Colistium > Colistium nudipinnis. Next base: position 416,683 of record JAFBJU010001534.1, read on the forward strand.
CTAGCAAGGTCCCTTCACCAAAACCCTAACCCTAATTCCAGGCTTATAACCCCCATAAGCCTGGAATTAGGGTTAGGGTTAGGGTTCACCAAAACCCTAATTACAGGCTTTTAACCCCTATAAGTTTGGAGATAGGGTTAGGGTTTTGGTCAAGAGTTGCTGCTAGAAATATGAAAGTTGTTACCAGGGGGTTTTCAGGGACCCCGAACGCACTGGTCTTGGTCCCGTGT
>JAFBJU010001534.1:417792-486306 GCA_016785305.1 Colistium nudipinnis
GTGCGTTCGGGGTACCTGAAAACCCCCGGGTACCAACTTTCCTCTTTCTAGCAAGGTCCCTTCACCAAAACCCTAACCCTAATTCCAGGCTTATAACCCCCATAAGCCTGGAATTAGGGTTAGGGTTAGGGTTCACCAAAACCCTAATTACAGGCTTATAACCCCTATAAGTTTGGAGCTAGGGTTAGGGTTTTGGTCAAGAGTTGCTGCTAGAAAGATGAAAGTTGGTACCAGGGGGTTTTCAGGGACCCCGAACGCACTGGTCTTGGTCCCATGTCGCTCAGACATTGGCAAATAGGTCAAAGGTCAAGAAGGTGAAAAGTGGCTTCACCTTTGACCTATTTCCTGATGTCCGAGCAACACGGGACCAAGACCAGCATGTTCGGGGTCCCCGAAAACCCCCTGGTACCAAATCTCAACTCTCTAGCAGCGACCCTTCACCAGAACCCTAACCCTAGTTCCACTCTCATAACCCCTATAAGTCTGGAATTAGGTTAGGGTTAGGGTTACCAAAACCCTAATTCCAGGCTTATAACCCCTATATGTGTGGCATTAGGGTTAGGGTTTTGGTGAAGGGTCGCTACTAAAGAGACGAGATTTGGGACCAGGGGGTTTTCGGGGACCCAGAACGCATTGGTCTGGGTCCCTTGTAGCTCGGACATCGGCAATTAGGTCAACGGTCAAGAAGGTGAAAAGTGGCTTCACCTTTGACCTATTTCCTGATGTCCGAGCGACACGGGACCAAGACCAGCAGGTTCGGGGTCCCCGAAAACCCCCTAATACCAACTTTTGTCTGTCTAGCAGTGACCCTTCACCAAAACCCTAACTCTAGTTCCACTCTCATAACCCCTATAAGTCTGGAATTAGCGTTAGGGTTAGGGTTACTAAAACCCTAACTCCACTCTTATAACCCCTATGAATCAGAATCAGAATCAGAATCAGAATCTCTTTATTCGCCAAATGTACAAGTACACAGGAATTTTACTTGGTGTACAGCGCTTGTGTATATACATACGACATATAACATACAACATACAACATAAACCACGACATATAACATACAACATACAACATAAACCATAAGATAAGCGGAAAAGTGCACAAGTAGTGACAAAAGACGAACGAGACGAACGAAACACGGAGCGCGAGTACATCGAATGTTGAATTAGGCATAGGGTTTTGGTGAAGGGAGGGAGCTAGAGAGATGGGATGCATTGGTCTGGGTCCCGTGTCGCTCGGACATCGGGAAATAGATCAAAGGTCAAGAAGGTGAAAAGTGTCTTGACCTTCACCAAAACCCAACAGTTAGGGGTTATAAGCCTAGCCCTGGGTGTTATTGTCTCTTGTCTGGACAGTTGGCGCTGGAATGACGGTTTCAAAAATGTATTGATTAGGTTATTGATTAATTGGAGCTCAGGTTAAGTTTATGGGAAACACAGACTGCAAAAAAGTTCCACAATATAACCATGTGTCATTTGGACAGCAGCCAAGTTTCCACTAACCGGTACATCAAAACATGCTAAAGTCCTCACTCCACCCATAATCCATTTCACTTACATGCTGCTATTTGAACAGGAGCTGTTACTGACTACATTCACATTTCCAAGAATAAAACCAAATCTAAATGCATCACAGGACAAAAACAATGACATGTGGGAAACACATGTTCTACATTCCTGAGGAAGAGAGAGAGTGAAGCAGGGTGGGAGGAGAGAAAATAACTGCGAGCGTTGCCACAGACTAACTCATTTGGGGTTGAGTCATTTTTTATAGAGCGTTCAAAACACAGCACAGGTTCAGACACTCCGACCGCCTCGAGGTGAGTTCAAATCACATATTACTCTTATTTGTATGTGTTATTTCCTTATGTTTTGTGTTATTACTTCAAATAGAAATCACTGTATCTGATTTTACAGATTTAAATCCGTTGTTTTGGTGCATTGCAGTGCGCGAAAGAGATTTTAGATTGGTTGTGATAAAGTGTTTTCACTGTGTGAACACATAAATCAGAGTCGGATTATTTGTCATCATAATCCAAAAATGTGTCCTGCAGGACAATGAGACTCCGCTGTGAGTGTAATAAGCGCGACTCTGGAAAACCTGAGTCAGGTCTTTATCTGCGATTGCCAGGGTTTCCACCGCTGGTGAGATTAAAAGACACGAGAGGGAAAACCAAGGAAAGAAAAATAAATTGAGGAAATCGTCTTATTCTGAATCACAGATTCAATGCCAATCTTAAAGGATCAATGCATTTGATCCACATAATAAGATGTGTGTCATATTGTGAAGGATGAATTTTTGGATTGTTTTCTTTTCCACATACCTCCACCACTCTATCATTGCAAGTGATTACTTGTGAAATACTTCCTGTAAACTCTGACTCAGCGGATGATGAAAAACAGAATATGTGGTTTCTTAGTTTTTCACCTAAACCGTCTTCAGTCACTCAGAGTTTCAACATAAAGCTCCAAAACAGGGAAACAAAAAGAAGAAGCTTTGTCAGCGCACTACGTCTCTTCCACTTAGTGCAATAAATGGTTTTTAGTTTAAATCACAACACACGGATCGATAAATATAGCGACTATGAAGCAGCAGTTTGTGAAACAGAAAAGTTTCATGTGTTGATCTAAAATTGGAAATTGTCCCATGTTTGCAGATATTATTGTGTCATCAGATTCAGTCATTCAGAACACCTCTGCGTGACCAGCTTCATTACTGAAGGTTTGTTCTCGCACATTAAACGTAAACTGCTTCATTGAGTTTAGTGAGTAATAGCAATTATAAGAAACACGTCTTCCAACTGAACTGATCCTAAATATGTTTGCCACACCTGTGTTGTCAGTTAATAATAATGACATGCCATTCAAAAACAAATGGAGATGACAAGTTTGACTTTATATTTGATTTATTTTCACCCGTCATAACATCCACAGCCACTTGAGGTCCCCCTGGCGTGGGTTGGAATCGACTTGTAGCATAGGCAGCTTTTCCTGGTATCACCCATGTAGACTTTTTTATTATTTATCTGTTATTTATCCAAACTTGCCAAATGCTACAATGACACAGCTTAACTTTGACAACTGGAAAAAGCTCAACAAAAACACTGCTACCATGAGTTTTATGCGCACCTGCTGTGGCAAATAGAAACATTGAAAAAAAAAGTGGATAATTATAACACCAAAATGAGATAATAAAGAAGGTTAATTGTTTATAACGATGAAGAGGAATTCAAGTTGCTTGTTGCCTTTCGGTCGTTGTACTGACTCCTCATAAAACACGCGTCATACAGTTGTGATCACATGGTCGATATTTGTCAATTCAATAAAGATATTTTCCACCAGATATTGATTGCTGGGTAAATATCAGCCGGTTACTGTGCTCACTAGATGACGCCCTCGGTGGTATATTATGGATTTGGTGGTTTAATCAATAATAGAGTCTGTTGTTACCATGACAGCCTGGTTGCTAATTTATCACCACCACCTCTCACCATAAAGCCTACATGGCGTTGAGTTGTTAGGAAGCACAGAAACCAACAATACAATAATACACAGGAGTTGAGTTAAAGATGGTGCTTTCTTGGAGAGAAACACTTTCAAATCGATGCTATTTATTGGAATTTGTGTGCTAGCTGGTTGTGAAAGAAACATCAACACAATTCCAGCTCAATCGTTGCCGTCGCATCAATATTCAATCAATATTGAATCCACAGCTTTAGCTCTGGCATTTGGAGTTGTATAGACCAAATTTGGGCAAATAAGAAATGGTTTCTCTGCCACTAGTAGAGGAAATCTTCACAGTTTCTGGAAGCACCTAACCTTACGAGTCACTGAGCCTTTGTCTAGTTTCGCTGGTTATTATTAGATTATTTATCACCTTGCTCAGATGAACAATGACTTCCTTGATGCGTTTCACTCAGGATAGCGGTGGTGGATTCCAACTCTCCAAACAAAGCTCCACCCCCAGTGGTTCGTCCAGTTGTGCGTTTACGAATCTGGCCGTGAGCCAATCAGCGCGTGGAAAACACCGAGCAGGAAGAAGTCAAAATTTTGTGTGTCTTTGTTTGTGTACACAATAGAGCCGAGTGTGTTGCGAGTGTAGATCCTATGAGCCGTTGACTTAAATGTAGGTCAACCAACCGGAGGATCCAGGATTAATAGTTCACCACACAAACTGCCCTGCAGCATATTTGTGCTCCTTGCTTTCACAGATAAGGACACGCACCAACGGTTTCTACGGCGTAAACATGGATCAACTAGCTTTGCCAAAAAACCAGACCAGACAAATTCATGTCAAACCAGGTGGGACTTGTAGGGTTGGAATACTGCTCTGACACAGATATGTACAGATTATTATTATTACTGTTATTATTATTATTATATATATATTTTTTTGGTACTTATTTATTTATTGTTTGTTTATTTGTTTATTTGTATTATTTCAGCTGTTCTTGTCATGAAATGCGACAGGCGTGATCCTGATTGAGGTCAGAATATACCAACGGAAATGTTGAAATATGTCTGAAATCTCAAACAGCCGCACGCATTTGTGCAAGAAAATAACTCAACTGAATGTGTCATCAAATCTTGCTTCACCTTTATTTTTACTGATGGGAACTGTGTCTGTGTTAGCATTTTTTTGGCATCTAATGCACATTCCATTTTATTTCCCTCATATTCCACAGCCTGTCATGCAGTGAACCTACAGGGTTTCATTTTACAGACTTTACTTCAATTTGCCTCCCATCAAATTTCTTTTTAAATCAAATCAACCCACAACCTCTTCGACAAAGTTTCACTGGTTCTAATACAGTCTCCTTTTTGGCGCCTTTTAACGTGCGGAGCGTCACTCTGTCAATATTATTGATGTTGGTCTAATCTCGTTTCCGGTAACAGCTGTTTACTGTCTACCGGGGTTAGATAGATTAGAAAGACAGTCTTTTATTTGTATTGTATTCCAGGAGATGGGGAGTAAAACAAACCACCTTTTAAATCTCAATCCTTAAACGCAACGTGACTCGTAAAGCGTGAATATTTTATTTTTATTTTTTAGAAGTGCTGTAAAGTGATTTTCATTTATTCTATGCTGCATATTAAACCAAAATAAACTTTCCTATAAAAACAATGGATCTCTTAGCGTCCGTATCCACTCAAGACACACAAATGTTTGTTCATGTCTTTGTTGAACTACTACTATCTGTGGAATGAAAGTTATAAAGCTTCTCCCGTGAGTCCTGGGCCGTATAAGTAAAGGTGGAGGAGATTTTTTTTAAGCAGGACTCGGTGAGAGGGTGAGTGTAGTGTGTAAGTGTGGTGTAGCAGGGGAAATAATGAAATTTGTGTTTAATCTCCTCTACAGCAGATTTACAGTCTGACAAGTTCTTTTCATCCTGAAAAAAAAAAGTGTCAGTTTATTCTGCAAAGATTTTGGTTTATTATTTAATCTGAATACCTGAGTGCTTTAGCAATATTATCTCTGCTGCTGTGACGCAGCAAAAATGTGTGATTTGAACGTAATTGACCGTAATTCTTCAAACACACTATCAAATGAAAAAATTAATTCAATCCTAATTTTAGCTTTACCATCACCTGATACCTGTTTATCTTCATTTTGGGGATTTCCGAGCACGCAGCTGAGTGAAAGCGAAAATAGTTAAAAAGAAAGCTTTTAAAGGAAGTTAGACTTTGTTTTGAGTTAGTCTGCTTTAAAATTCAAAATAACCTCTCAGATCCGTAATCTGCTTAAACGTATTAAATGTTGATTTTTTCTTCTTTCACAGCTCTGTCACAATGTTTTGGAAATTGATTTACGTCAGTGCTCATCTGATTGGATCCCTCGCGTCCCCGACTCCATCTTCACCTCCCTTCACCTCCACCGGGGGCGGACCCTGTAGGATCGGGAACTCCGGCCTCTCGGCGGACTGTCTGGGGAAGCAGCTCGCCGACGTTCCCTGGAGATACTTTCCGTCCACGCTGCAACGGGTGGATTTGTCCTATAACAAACTCGGAGTTGTGCACGCGGAGGACTTCCTGCGCCTCCCGCGGCTCCGCGTCCTCCTGCTGCAGTTCAACAACATCTCACACATCCACGTCGATGCCTTTAAAAACAACCCACTGCTGGAGCACCTGGACATCTTCAACAACTCCCTGCAGGAGATTCCAGCTGAGGCCATGAGACCGCTGTCCAACCTGAGACTGCTCTCCATGTCCAACAACCGTTACAAACACGCGACCCTGGACAAGAGCTTCTCCAGACTCTCCAAACTCCAGCTTCTGTCCATGGGCGGCCCTCAGGTCATGGGCCTGAGGAAAGACGATTTTAGGGCCCTCAGGAACATCCGATTACAAGGTTTCGCCATCAAATGCTCATCGAACCTGAGCTACTACGAGCCTGGAAGTTTAGAAGTCATCCGGACGAGGCAGTTGAGTTTAGACATGGCCATAGAACAACGGCCCGGCACTCTCGTTCACATTCTGCGAGACATCGCCAACAAGAACTTCAGCCTCGTCCAGTTCCGTAATCTCTTCGAGTTCACGTACTACATGGGGGAGGAGGACATTTTCCAGGGACTGAGAAACGTCACGGCCAAGCAGCTCATCTTTTACAGAGGCAAATTCAACGAGAACCTCCTGAGGATGGCTCTGATGAACTTACAAGAGGCCAGCATCAAATGGCTGAGGCTTCAGTACATTGACTTCGCCCGTTCTCCCACATTTAATGATGTCGGACCAGGATCCAGCATCACAGACCTGGCCCTGGATAAGTTAGATCTGTGGTGAGTATCTAAAATTAAGTAAACCTCTGGAGGGCATACATTTTTTTGAATGATGTTAAAACAACGCTCCGTTTCTTGCAGGTATATCAGCAACCCTGATGTGCTGCGTTTCGACTGGAGTTTCACCTGGTTCAACAAAATCAAAACACTGTCTATCCAGTACGTGTATTTCAACTTTGTGCCCTGCGATGCCTGGCTGGAGATGGGTGGCGTGGAGTCTATGGACATCTCAAATAACCGACTGCGCAGCGACTTCATCTTCAACCAGCGCTGCAACTACAAGGGCGCCATGGCGAGCCTTCACACCTTCAACGCCAGCAACAATGAACTGAGGAGCTTGAAGGACCTGGCGTCACTGACGCTGGGGTTCCAGCGGCTGAAGGTGTTGGACATCAGCTACAACAAACTGGGATCTGCGGAAAAATACTGCGTCTGGCAATTGAACATCACTCGTGTCATCGCTCACCACAATCACTTTGTGAGCGAAGCCTTGGGCTGCCTGCCCACCACGGTGCGCCACCTGGACCTGTCCTACTGCGACCTCGACCAGCTGGACATGACCTACTTTGAGAAGGCGACCGACCTGAAGGAGCTCCTGCTGAGCGGGAATAAAATCAAGTTCATCCCGTCCAAGTGGAAGAGTCCATCGCTGCGGTTGCTAACTTTGGACGGGAACTCGTTCGGCCTCATTAGTAAGGAGTCGTTCCACGGTATGCCTCGTCTCTCTCACCTGACGGCCGGGAACAATCCGTACCACTGCACCTGTGAGCTTCACGAATTCATCCAAGACACCATCTCACAGGGAAGGGTCAACCTCACCGACTGGCCCCTGAACTACAGGTGCTATCACCCGGAGGCCTTCCTCAACACCTTCGTATCCAAATACTTCCCGAGTCGCGTGGCCTGCGATATCAGACTCATTATCTCCATCAGCATCGCCACCACCACGGCGGTGATCCTGATTCTCATGCTGATCTGCTACATCTTTGACCTGCCGTGGTACACCAAGGCCACCTATCAGATTATCAGGGCCAAATACAGAGCTCACCAGGAGAGAGCAGCTGGGGATTCTGGGATTTTCGCCTATCACGCTTTTATATCCTACAGCCACTCGGACGCAGACTGGGTGAGGGAGCAGCTGCTGCCCTGCCTGGAGAACAACAAGAACCCTTATCGCCTGTGCATCCATGAGAGGGATTTCATGCCAGGGAAGTGGATCATCGATAACATCATCGAGAACATCGAAAGCAGTCGAAAGGTTGGAACAACACAGTCCACAGTCCATAGTTTTTGAGAAACCAAAATCGGGCCGATATGAGTAGGCAGGTGAACAATACACCTAATAACACCTAAAGGACAAATTTTAGTATCTGGAGAAGACATTTGCCTGTTGGGTGTCCATAGTCTGAGAGAGTGTTTCAACTAAACCAGGGTTGTGCCTGTGCATTTTCAAATATCTATCAATTATTGGTTTCCCAGTTGTAAACAAGTGAGAAATTGGTGGAAGTGCAAAGTCACATTGTGGCCCTCTGGCAGTGAGGCCTGCCCTATCCTCAAAGTTGCCCATCCCCGATTTCGATCCCTCCGAATCTGCCCAATTCTTCTTCCCCATGAAAGTGGAAAATATTACAGTCCTGTTTTAAGCCAACTTTTCCTTTCTGATCTTTATTTCTCCTCCATCCTCCTCAGGTGATGTTTGTCCTCTCGCGGCACTTTGTCAACAGCGAGTGGTGCAACTACGAGCTTTACTTTGCCCATCAGAGGTCGATGGGGAAGAGCTTCAGCGACGTCATCCTGGTGGTGAAGGAGCCCATCGACGCCAGCTCGCTGCCCAGCAAGTACTGCAAGCTGAAGAAGATGCTGAGCACCAAGACGTACCTGGAGTGGCCTCAGCAGGTCAACCAGCAGGTGTTCTTCTGGGAACAACTGCGGAGCGTTTTGGGAAAGCCCACAATAACCCTACAAAGCGCAGAGAGCAGGACGTCGTCCGTGGGCGGAGTTTCTGTGATCGGGCAACCTCAGGAGGTCGTGTGGACAAAAGAGGCAACGGAGAGCTGTGGAAATCATATTGCGATTGAGCTGCAAATACCGGCGTGCTGATTATCATGAATGAGGCATGTTTGAGCCCAGCTAGCACAACATGGACAAGTTTGTGACTGGGCACCGAGATAAATAAAAAAAATCTTGACCAAGTGTGAGTGGTTCCCAAGCAAAAGGAAAAAGAAAATATCTTCAGGTTTTAGTTCCTTCTCTCAGGGAGCAGGTTAGGTTTTAAAAACCACAGCGTGTCCGAGTGGTGAGCCGATGCCCTCGCCTCGCTGACAGACGATGAAAGGCCTCAAACTCAACGGCTCAATTTACAAGCCAGGTGCCGGGACGATGCGGTGACGGGTAGCACAGCGCAAAGGGCGGATTGATAGTTTGTTCAGACTCCTGATATCTCACGGCCGGAGTCAGAGGGCCATGCAGGACATTTTATTACCCAAAATGCACAGCAACACACGCGGTCTGGGTAGACCGGAGCAATTTTCCTGCCTACCTGGGGCTATGAAAGTAAAAAAAAAATCATTAGTGATTATCGTGGCAGGTTATTTGATTCGTGCCGGCTCAGGGGCAAGAGCGAAGCTTTGAGATGGAAAAAGTGAAGCACACGAATGAAAGTGGATTTATTTGCATCAGTCCTTTGAATGTGTGCTAATTAATTCATTATCTTGGCGGCTCTCTGTAGAGCTCCTCGTGTTTCAAGTGGACAGCTCCTGTATTAAGCTATTACACACACGGTCATATAATCAGGGATTTGAATTCTGCCGACTGTCTGATCTAGATCTGATTATGCCGCTCACACATTAAATAAAACCCCTCGTGACATGTAGAGACAAGTGGGCAGGGCATATTATTTCATTTTGAACTTTAAATAGTTATTCTTGGACAAAATTGTTTTTTTACCATCGTAAAATCTATAACTATAGATAATACAGCAGCAAGTTGTTTTTTGTGTTTGAAAAACAAAGCACAGAAGAATGTGAATTTCACTCTAGAATATTTATTTAAAAATAATGTGAAAATGTTTCTATAAATGACCATCCTGGGTGTGAACAATTATTTTTCTATAACTGTATGTAAAATGCGGGATATTTATGAACCTTATTGTTGTGTCTTTGATAAATAAAGTTATTTTTATTCTAAATATTTTCCGTTACTAATTAGCGACGGTTGCTATGGTTTCCTGCTGAACAAAGAACCTCTCAGGTCAAAGAAAGTGCTGATGCATGGTTTTCATTTATAATTTAGTCAAATGTTGGATTCAGAAACATTTACCTTTCCATAAACACCGGCGACCGTCATGCATCTGTACAATACCTTGTTTTGCACATAATATAAAGATGAAGAGCAATTTGAGCAAATGATGTGACACTCAACCTTTTCTTTGTTTTTGCAGCCTCAGGCCTCAGGAGTGATGATGTCCATGGAAATGATCTCCGGTCATTTGCATTTAGTGAAGGCAGTCGTTCATTTGAATGGCCTGCACCTCAGCTGTCTCTCACATATCTTTTTTTTTAATCATAGTTGCAAATGATTCTGCAGGAAAGCACCAGAGTGAGTATGTCTGAGGTTTACAGGCTGCAGATTTAGTTGCCAGGAAAAATGGTCCGAAAATCATAGAAATAGAAGAAATCTTTGGTTGAGCTAAAGTGACGAAATAACAAAACCTCCCGCTTCCTAAAGAACACCGAAGAAAGAAGGAATTGTGTTAATCTAACAGTTTGTGTCAGGTCAAGAATAAAGGTCAATAAAGAGATGTCTTTCAAAAGGATCTATCATTTCATTCAAAATCTAAATTTTTATGACATCAGCAAAAAACCTGCAACTGACGAGGAAGATCTGATTCAGAACAATGATACAATTATCATTTTTAACCCATCATTAACTTTGCATTTAAAATGAAAGACTCGCTGTTCATTTCAACAGAAAAGTAATTAAACGGAACCACGCTGATAAAATGTCTGTTCTGGTTAATGACTGATCTATGACACCGCTGACATCCTTCCAGCCTGCGAGCTGTTGGGTTTTCACCTTACATGGCGCCTCAGGTGCTGCAGGGTGGGAGGAGCTTATCTGACTAATCTGATTAATGTGCACACAGGTGACAAGCGTCCATATAAGTGATGAGGCGAGAGCTGGCAACGCACTTCCACTTGCACCTGTCGGCTTCACTGTCCAGGTGAGTCCCTGCGCTTTCATTTGGGATGTTAGAGAGGTTCTAGATGGTGTAGCTGCGTGGTTTTTCTTTGGTTATTGAAGTGCTGAGACAAATGCCTTCCACTTTGAGGGTTTCGTCTGTGCTGCTGTTCCAAAAGCACATTTGCATTTTTTTGACATTCAAAGCTTCATAATCCAGCTCCCAGAACTAAATGATTAACGACAATTATCAGGCACTAATTGAGGAAGGTGGCGTCGCATCACTCAGGGCACGTGGTGGGTGTGTGTGCGTGGGTCCGTCCGTGTGTCCGTCCGTGTGTCCGTCCAACCAGATGGAAGTGTGCAGGAGGTCCACCCTGCAGAGTCTCAGGTGTCTGAGGGTGACGGGGCCGCTGTAAGGTTAGATGTTCCCTGACCCTGCAGCTACCGAGCCTTGGTTCATTAAAGGGGCTCATTTGCTGAGTGGTTTATTTTATTATTATGATTTATTTTTTTATGATAAGGGAGCTCATTGTGAATGTTTCCTATAGCAGACCATAATTGAGGTTATTATTATTGTTATTGTGTTTCATAACAAGTAGCCAAAAAATCATAATACAGGTCGGCTCAGATCTGCATCTTCACACCGAGCAGAGTTTCGTCTTTCTCTATAACGCTACAAAAAAATAATTTGTATTTTTCTTTTTCCAAAACGACTCCAATCTGTGATCAAGTAAGCACCAAACCCAACGATCCAAATTCAATTCTCGTTTTGTAAAGTCTTTATTGAACAAGGCTGGCAAAATGAGATTAAAAATGCAGAAAAAAAACTTCGGAGTTGCTCTGTGACACGTGAGTCGACGTTTTGACGGATGACGAACGGGAAGGTAATTGGGATGAAATGGTGGCGCAGTGACAAACATTTAGACATGATGATGATGCTGCAAAGCTGAAACAGAAATGAGGGAGTTTGAGATCTGTTGTGTCACTATAAACCGTCTCTCTGCACCTTTTGGCGGCCTTATTAATACCATTATTTTCTGGCTGTAGGGCGGAAAAAAACATTACCTTCCATATCACACTTATCCAGCTCATATTAACAATTCCTTCAATTATTTCCTCCAGTGTGTGGTCAAAAGGTCACATTTGAGTCCCAACTTGACCTATTGTGTATAATAAAACCTGTGTGTGTGTGTGTGTCTCAAATTGGTGACCCCGATTGGGCTTGTCCAGCCTTAGGAGTGAATAAATCATGAGTTCCCAGCTTCAGGACGCCATGACGGGCCTCATCCAGGTCTTCCACTCGTACTCGGGAAGAGAAGGAGACAAGTTCAAGCTGAACAATCTGGAGCTGAAGACCCTTCTGCGGGAGGAGCTCTCTGACTTCCTCAGTGTGAGTTTCCGTCACAAACTTAAGACTTAAAACGTGGTTTTTATTCAGAATCCAATATCGGAATCCTTGGCTGTAATGACTGGACCCTTGTTTTAGACAGGCTTGGAGGTGTTTGAGGATGTGCTCCTGACTTCTCTTGTGTTGGGTTCCCCAGGCCAGCAAAGACCCCAAGGTGGTGGACAAGATCATGAAGGACCTGGACGAGAACAAGGACGGCCAGGTGGACTTCCAGGAGTTTGTGGTTCTGGTGGCCGCGCTGACCGTGGCCTGCAACGAGTTCTTCATCACTTCCAAATAAAGGCGAAACTGAGACGGCGGCGTCATTTCGCGGAGGCCACTTCCTCACAGCAAAGTCATTAAAAAATAAAAATAAAATCACTGTTAATCTGGGTTTCCAATAATCAAGATGTCTGAATAAAGATGTCGCCCTGATTTCACCTGTCTGCTTATTTTTTTAAAGGCCGAAAAAGTCTCTTAACAATCCTCACGTCCAGATTTAGATGATTGATTATGATTCTTTAACAAATCAATTTGCACAAGAGGGGAAAAAAAGACCAACATGGACGAGACTTGATGTGTTTGTTTTTTTTACGACCTTGAGCGCCATCTGCTGTCTGTTCTTGTCCTGGTTCTGCAGAAGCTTTGTCATCTTCTTTTATTTTAAATTGGTTTTTCATCATCTCATGTTGTTGTGCGTTTCTGTGACAGTTTTGACGATACAGCAGCGCAGATTATGCAGTCATTACTCTTCATACACATCAAGTGTGATTTAATAAAGCAGCTGAAATGAGACACTTAGACGATTAGATATAGAGGTGCTTGTGACTTTTATTAGTTGTAATCAGATACTTTTTGATCCTGGGGGAAATTTCGAATATACACATGGCAATTTGAGTTCAGAGTCAGTTTGAAATATGAATATAAACTGATTTGCAAACATCAAATATCATCTAGTTTATTTTTTGCTACAGTGGCTTCATGATGCAGATCATACAATTATTGAAATACATTTTAAATTATGAGCAAAACATGGATCAGAGCGAAGCAAATTTATTATCAGACTTAAAGATCAAAAATGAATAATATGTTTATCATGACATTTTGCTCAATTGTATATGAATACATCTGATTGGTTAAATGTTGATTTGGGATTATCATTTACTCTCCTTGCTGCCTGCACACCTGTTCATCATCCTGCAATAATCTGCTCCTCACCTGCACCTCGTCTCCACTCATTCCGAGGCCCAGGTGGATTTAATTGGGAGCTGCAGTTCCAAACCTGTCCAGAAGATGGAGGCCCAGACCGCAAGATGCCTCACGTGTCAGTAGTTGATTTGGGATTAACATTTCCTCCCCTTGCTGCCTGCACACCTGTTCATCATCCTGCAATAATCTGCTCCTCACCTGCTCTTCGTCTCCACTCATTACTAGGCCCAGGTGGATTTAATTGGGACCTGCAGTTCCAAACCTGTCCAGCAGATGGAGGCACAGACCGCGAGATGCCTTCACCTGTCCCTGTGGTTTAGAAACCCTAACCCTGCACCTCATCAGCCTGGGGTTTTCGTTTTAAACGAAGTCATCAATTTTTTTTCATCTTAAATAGCCTTCTTGCCCCATCACAAGCTTAATTACATTCCTTTTATTAAAGTGAGCAATTATATAATGTATTCACCTTGGTTCAATCATATATATATATATATTATATATGCATATATATATATATTTTTTTTAAGGTGAAGAACATTGCACAGATATGTGGATTTCATTGGGACATGCAGTTCAGAAACTGTCCAGCAGATGGAGGCACAGACGGCAAAATGCCTTCACATGTCAGTAGTTGATTTGGGATTATCATCGACTTTCCTTGCTGCCTGCACACCTGTTCATCATCCTGCAAAAATCTTCTCACCTGCTCCTCATCTCCACTCATTACTAGGGCCAGGTGGATTTAATTGGGGCCTGCAGTTCAGAAACTGTCCAGCCGATGGCGGCGCAGATCCACAAGATGCCTGCATTTGTCCCTGTGGTTCAGAAAACCAAACCCTGCACTTCTTCAGCCAAAGTTTTTTGTTTTTTGGTCTTGAACATTTGTTTTTCATTCATTCATTTACTGATCCCACAATCTTCATGAAACTATTTTATAGGCAGAAGGAAAAGTGTCATGAGCAAGTTTTTATGGGCCTTTGTGATGAAAACATAATAAAGAAATAATTGTCTTGAATTTGATATTGAATTATATTCTCTCATTTACAATTAATTTTTTACTTTTTTTTAACCATGTAAACAACTATTGACTGATGTCAATTCAACACAAATGACAGAGCTTTTTTTTAAGCATGACTAGTTAAAGTAATTTGACCACAATTTTTTATAACAATTTACAAGACAAACACAAATTTGTTGCGGGAAGAGACACTAGATAAAGCTGATTTCATAGTTACTTTTTTTGTCATCTGACCTGTATCACGTGATGTTTTGTCTACATCCAAAGTGTTGTCAATGAAAACTGATATTTTTTTATGATGAAAATAAAACATTTTATTTGGACAGCACTTTTAAAAATACAAATATCATAATCAAAGAAACATGCAAGTAATAAAATGTTTTTTTTTTTAATAAGAGTTTACTTTAAATATGCCACTTTTTTCTGCACGGTAGCAATAACACCTGTGGCTGATCAACCAAAATGAATCTGAGGAGAAACAGGTTTAATTTAGTTAAATGCCGCTAGCCAAATCAGGCTAGTTAGGAAATTGTTTTTTTTTCTTTTCTGTTTTCTGGATAAATTTTGTATTTGGAATTTCTTATTGAAACCAGGAAACGTTTATTTTATCTCCAGGTGTCCAGGTGTTTTTATTGTCCCGCCAGTGTTTGGTTTCTCTTTTTTATCAAAATGAAAAGTGTTTTTCTTTCACGTCTCATTAAACCGGACATGTACGGTCCCCATAAAACACGGCGCAGCCACATGTTAGCATGATATCGGCGTGTTTACGACGGAGGTGGACAGGAAGTGTGCTGTATGGATCTTCTTATTAACAATGAGAGTCAACGAGAATTCAATATCCTGACCTGCTGGTTGTGAAGTGTGTGCGCTCGCACGCATGAGCGTGTGGTCTCCGACATCATGCTACAATAAAGTCGTATATATATGCGAAACCGACCCAGGAGGTCGTTAACATTTACCTACAGAGGCGAACTCCGGTTCAATCCATGGTGGTCCAGGGGATGACGTTTGTGCAAAGATTAAAACTGGAAAACATTTGAAAATGTGAGAAAACAGAATTAGCCGGCTAACTTGAAAATAATGTTATCCTTGAAAAGGAATCAAATGTATGGATTTAAGATAAATCACATGAAGCTGCATGAGGTGGCACACGCCACATGTTGATTCATATCAGAAATCTGCATTTAAAAAGGTAAAAAAATAATAATAAATTAGCGCTGATATTGAATAGTGTGACATTTATTTAATTTAAAGTAAAATATTAATTCTTGTGTTATCTCTGTGGACTTTCACTTATAATATTTTTTTTACCACAAATTGAAAATTGGAGGAAACTTGATCCTAGATGTTGTTACAAGGAATGTGAACGTGTTTAAGGCTCACACTGAATAGAAAAAAGCCCATTATACTCAAAACAGCTTTTATAATGACTTTTACTATTCATTCTTTAGTACTTTTAATATCAGGGAATGACTTTTTTATACTTAGGTCCAGTAAACATCTGAATATTTGTAATGAAAGACTTTTACTCAAGTAGAACTCTTTTAATTGAAGTTTTTTACGTAAAAAAAAAAAAGCTACACGCACCTGATCCAACAAATCAAATGCGGATGTGGATCATTCAGGACTTTAATCTGCGTGTCCCGTTCCTTATCAGCCTCTGATTCCGAGCACTCAGAGAGTTTATCGGCGCGTCGCTGCTGTTTGCTCAGTTTCTGCACAGAAAGATGGACGTGGACCTCTCACCTCTCTTATCCAGGCCACGCCCCCCCCTCCGTGTTGTTTCCACGGCGATGACGCTCGGCGTTCACCTGTGCAGGAATGTGCATTATGAACGGATGAAGAGTGAGCATTATGTGGTGGAACCATTAACCTCTGGCGGAGCGGGTTCGGCCTAATCCTCGATGGAGTTCACCCACCTGCAGAAATCTCTCCTTTTTACTAGCTCAGCATTTAGTGTCTTTATTATATCTGCACGAGAAATGGGACAAAAGAAGAAGAAAAAAAAGGGGACACGTGCAAAAAACTGGCTAAAAAACGAAGAAAGAAAAACAGCTTGTTGAGTCACGTCTGTAAACTAAAAGTTTTAATAATAAATAAAAGTTAGGTGAAATTTGTCAATTAATGAAGAAACTCCTGCAGAGATGAACTGAGTCAGAATCTGCTTAAAAGAAACAGAAACAATTATTTATTCCTGTTCAGAACCAATCTGACTACAACCCAAAAAAAAACGATCATTGATTTATTGATTATCACTCTGAGATGACAAACAGCTGATCGCTCTGATTGATCGAGGCTGGAGTCTCATTCATCGCTGTGACCGGTCACTGCAACTCTCTTTCAGGGCAAAAGCAGGACACCAATGCCCCTGGGGGTGCAGTGTGTGTGTGTCTGTGTGTGTGTGTGTTTGTTCGTGTGTGTGTGCATAAAGACTGATGGTAGCTGTCAGCCTCTCCTCTCAACCCCTGGCAGAGTCCTGTGTGGGTTATAACCCTCGCACACACACACACACATTGTGCACACTGTGTATATCTCTGTGTGTGTTTGTATTATCAGCAATGGAGGGGCATCCTAATGAATGACCTTTGACCCCCAGAAAGGGGATCTGGGCAGGGGAAGTTGAGACTAGAGGTGAAAAGGGGAGTTGGAGGGTAACGCGGGGACGCCTGGCGCCACATTACGCCACCTGTCACTCAAACACACACCCACAGAGGCCCCGCCCACCAGTGAATCGGGGGGGTGGGGGGGGGCGTTGCCCTCAGAAAGTGATATTGTTCACTGTAGATGAAGAAGACTCAGTTTTAATTCAGATTATTGTAGATTACTGAATGAGTGTTGCTGTGGATTATAGGAAGGAGGCGGGGTCAATTCAGATTTTGTTGTTGTTCCCCAAATTAAATAATTTTGAGGTTCATTTTAACGAGGGTCGTCAGGCAGTTTCACTTCACCCTAAAACCAGTTTGTGTGTTTTTCTCATCAAGGTCTGACTGGTGCCCCCTGGAGCTTTTGATTTGTTGAAATACTGGACCTGGTTCGGCTCAGCCTGTACACACACAGAACTCACAAAACACATTTGTTGTTGTATGCAAGTATGATAACGCACACACGCACACTCTCTCACACACACACACACACACAAATATGAAAACACACACACACACACACACTGGCTGGATTCTCCGGTTACCTGGGATTGGCTGAAGCCCTGGTGAAGCCCCGCCCCTCGTCCTGACCCCCGGGTCGGAGCTTTTTAACGCAGCGTCGGCGAGGTCAAGGCTGGGTCGCCACTCCAGACCTAATGACTTCCTCCTAATAAAGACGTGATGTATGAGTGTGGTGATCAGATGACCAGCAGGTAACCCCGACAGCGTGGGGCTTTATATTCTCACTCAACTAAAACTAATCTGAGGAAAACCATAACTGGATAGTAGAAAAAATGCTGTTGTTTTAGAAATAAATAAATAAAAAATACGCTGTGACGTTTTAAGCTGCAGAAAGAAAAACACGAGACACGCCTGTTGCTTATAGCTGCAGGTTAATACACGACAAGAGAAATTTCCTTTTTTTTCTAACTTAATGTTGAAATGGAGAGAGAGAGAGAGAGAGAATGAGAGAGAGAGAATTAGGAATTAAAGGAGTGTCAGGAAATCAGGCCGACAGAAGCGTTTGTCGAGTGTCCCAGCAGAGATAGCATGCGTGTGTGTGTGTGAGAGAGAGAGAGAGAGGAAGAGGGTGGTCAATCGAGCAGGATGCTTGGAAACTCTGATTCATTCAGATTTGAGAGGAGTTGCAGTAGTTACCACTGGACTGTTTTTACTGGAAGGATTACATGGCACCATAAAACCAGAACGCCCCCCCCCCCCCCCCACACACCCCCCCCTCCACACACACACACATCCCACATGTTCTCTTCGGGTCACGTACGACCCGTTGACAGCGTCTTTGTGACCTCAGTTTACCTCATCACCACAGATGTGAGCAAGGTTTTGTTCCCGACTTATTCAAATAGTTCATTTGTCCACCTGGTGGTTCATTCATTTGCATTTTAACACGTAGCAGCATCCAATCGGCAATGTCATCGATCAAGACTAAGAAAATCTCATCGGAGGAACCTCAGACCTCATGTTGATCTGATGGAAGCTATAGAATATAAGATACCTATAAAAAGACCAAAAAAAGACATGTATTTTGGTTGAATATAAAGCTAACATGAGGCTTAATTTCTTTTCAGGACAACTTCGGATCCAATTTAACTGCTTCCACCTGAGTCATGTCGTGTTTTTTTGCCATTTTTTTTCCCTCGTGTATCCACTGGCTCAGTGGAAGTGGGTCGACTCTGGAGTTTCATTAGTTTGGATGTTTTACAGCGGCTGTAAAATCAAGGCATGCGAACCAAGAGAAAGAAAAACAAACAGCAGGCGACGGGCGGGTCGATGCGACCTGTCAATCAAAATCTGCACCAATACAAATGCAGCCACGTTGATTTAGTTCATTCGTTTTCGTGCGTTTTCATGGTCCAGTCGCGGAAATGAACCATAGAAAGAATTTATTACAATTGAAATAGAGAGTGTCAGTCTAAGTGGAAACACTAGGTGGAGACACAGTGCCAAAAACACACAAACGCACTATCGCTCTCGCACCAGAAATGTTGTGTTCAATGTAGGACTAATTCTAATCCAGGTTTCTCAAATCTTACTTGATTGATCATCAAAAATGTGGCAGTTTTTATGGCTTCAGCATCTCAAATCAAAACAACACACAACATAGTGAATGATCACAAGTATTAATGTGTTAGCAAATTTAATCTAACAAATGAAAGTCTCTGAACAACAAAAAGAGAAATATGACCAATAAGTGCTCTGAAGCGCTTTAATTAAGCGACACAAAATCCTTATTTTATTCAATATAAATCATTTTTTCAATGGTCTTTATTTGTTATTATTATTATATTATCAAACTCACGAGTCTGCACAAGAAACGACGTGTGAAATAAAAGGGCCACAGAAAGATAGAAGAAGAAAGAACATGAGACAGGAGTAAAAAGATGTAGATGGAGAGAGAGAGAGAGAGAAAGGGAGGAAGAGAGGCGGAGGAAAAGGAGAGGAGAAAGAGAAAAGGGAGAGAGAGCATCTGTTTCCTGTCTGGAGTCCAGCTGGAGGAGGAACAAATGACAAAAGAAGAAGAGGAGGAGGAGGAGGAAGAGGAGGAGGAAGTAGCGAGTGGCCTGAGAACCTCACACACACACACACACACACACAGGAGGAAGTGGGATTAAATGTTTCCCTGAGGAAGTTTGTGTGTCCGTGTGTGTGTGTTGTCATATTATTATAATATTTTTAAAACGTTCTTAAAAAAATGCCTCTGTTGTATAAATCTCTCACATCATTTTTTTTTTCAGTTATGTCTTTAGATTTGAAAAATGTGCAGATATTAAAATGCAGACTTCATGTTCACTGTCAATTATTCAGCTGTAATGTATTTTTAAGGGTGTGTGTGTGTGTGTGTGAGGACGCACACACACACACACACACACCTGAGGTGAATCAGTTAACAAGCTCAGCAGCTCACACACCTGAAGCTTGTTTTTTCTGATTAGCCTTTAAATCGACTCAGAACCTGAGACACTCCGATCCGACCCGAGAGTCCCAGTTCGTGTGCTGGGAGAGTGTGTGTGTGTGTGCGCGTGCGTGTGCGTGTGCGCGTGTCTGCGGATTTGGACGGGAGGATTTCCTGATTTGTTTGTTCCTCTCACACACTTTTCTTCCTGGCTGAATTTAGACTTCCTGTGGAAATCTATTAGAGCACACACACACACACACACACACACACACACACGCACGTGCGCACACACGCACACAAACAATTATTGTCCCATGCCCATAAATTCATGTTTATATATTGTGTCCTTGAAGTATAAAATCAATTCAAGTATTTCAGTATTAACATTATACCTTTAAATTGAAAACTAATAATTATAATAATAATTTAAAGTTAAGTAAATGTAATAAAATCCCTTTTCTAATTATTTATTATACTACAACAGCTGGTCTGTGTCAATATGTGTGCATGTGGACATACGTGTGTGTGTGTGTGTCGGAGCCCGTTTATGTTTGGGTGTCTTCCAAAATCAAAGAGACTCTGGGTGGGGGCAACAGGTGCCTCATACCGACACACACACCACGCACGCACGCACACACACAGGGTGCAGATTTTTTTCTCACAGCCTTGACAATCAAAGAGATGAATCCGTCTCATTGTGCGTTTGTGTTTCCTGTTTACAACGGCCTCAGGTCACTCTCTCCTCTGACAACGTCGCACAACAGACCCACAACCTGATGCGTCCATCACGAAAGCGTGTCCTCCTCCGCGCCTCCTCCTCCCACGGCCGGACCATGAAACCGCTACCTGGTTTTCAGCTGTCCAGGAAACACGTGGCGACACAGGAAGTGGCCCTAAAGGCTCCCGATTGGTCGAGAGGCGGCTCATCAGTCGTCAGCGTCGCCGATTGGAGACGATAATTAACGCCGAGGATGTTTGTGTGTCTGCAGGATCCTCCAGCGACAAAACATCAAACCACAACAGAAATGTTGTGTGTCTAGTCTTCTCATGTTATTTATAGGCCTGTTTATTAGACACACACACACGCAGAGTTTCGGTTGTGTGCATTCTTTTTGTTGCATGACTTGATTGATGATTTTGTGTACGTGCATGTGTGCCTGTGTGTGTTTTTGTGTTGACTTGATGACTGGGTATGTTCCCAACATCTGTTTGTGCGTGTGTGTGTGTGTGTGTGTGATCACTTTGCCAAAAGCAAACGAACAGAGAGCAAAATTCAGACACACGCAAACACATTTTGTTTTTATCTACAGTTCTGGGGACCATGTGCGATAAAATCCATTCCACTTCAACCTCAAGAAATAGCGACCAGACAAAATGTCATCACTTTCTAAAAATATCAACGCAATAAAGATAAAAAATGGTGAACACCAACACACACACACACACACACGTGTGTCATAACAAAGCTCTGGATAAAGGTGGATGGACAGACCAGATGCTGTTCACCTACTGTTGTGTCATTACCACACGTGTGTTTGTGTGTGTGTGTGTCACCGTCCAGCTATGCATCTGTTGGCGTGCGATGGGCGTGTGTGTGCGTCTGTGTTGTGTGTCGTATGTATGGTAACATGGAAAATGATGGCTGTAAAATAACTGAGTCATTAATTATATATGCAAGTACACATGACCGTTCAAGTAGTAAAATAATTATATATATATATATATGTTATAGTTTTAATATTCAAAGTGGAACAATTAGGAATATATCTTCCTTAAAATTAATAATCTATATTATTGATATAGATTATATAGCTGATTTTGTCTTGTGAAGCGAGGGACCGGCTCTTCAGTTGCTATGGTAACAATGTATTTACACTGGTTACATTCAATCTAGTTTATATATATATATATTTACTTCCTACATTTGCATTTCAAATGATTTAATAAGTCAAAGAAGCATCCATTATTGGCATATCTTCGCCCGTGGTCTGTGGGATCCTAAATAATGGTTTCTTTAAATACCCTGTGAGTGTTTGTGTGTGAGTGTGTTAGTCAGCGAGTGTATTTGTGTCGCGTAAAGTCACAAATCTCCCGTTAGGTCATTCCTGGTGTTGCTTTCCTGCGGCGTCTGACCGCACACCAGTCCAAACCACCAAAAACAATCCTGATGGATCAGAAGAGAAAGAGAGAGAGGAGGGGTGACTACACCATCACCGGGTAATCCTCCGGGATTAGGACGACATACCTGAGGCCGATGACCCGGGACCCGCGGGACCTGCAGGTGACTCAGGTCCGGGGGGGGTTAAAGGCCCGGCGCTGTGGTCGTGAGTGACCCGGGGCGTGGACAGCTCCAGGTTGGGACACGCCTGAGTCATCTCCAAAGAAGAGTGGAGCCGCAAGAAATAAAAACACACCTGAAACTGTTACACACAATGTGTGTGTGTGTGTGTGTGTGAGTCAGTCGGCCATGGCTCAACGTGGAATTATTATTGACATATTGACATATTACAGCACATGAGACCATGAAAGTGTGAATCCATCAGAGGCTCAGCTCTTTCTCAACTTCTCCTGGGTGTGGATGAATTTCTTCTTATATAATAATCTCCCAAACACTGATTTTCTTGTTTTGTTTTATATGTAGACTTCTAGAAACCTACATCAATGCTTTCAGGATTCAATATTTGTAGGACAAGGATCCTTTTATAGAAATGTAAGTATGTAGCATAACTCCAAAAGAGGCTAACGCTAATTCCCGCCATATTAAAGAAAGTGAAATGGATTCATAACTTTGATCTGGATTTGCGCCAAAATTTCATTTTAAGCTTACGAACAACCTGCCTAAAATCATGTGAAATGTTTTTGAATTTTGAAAAGTGGAGGTTTAAAATAAGGCATTCCAAGTCAAAATCCAAATTTAAAGCTAAATCGCAGTTTTTTGGGGACCCCGTCTCGCTGCGGCCCCGCGGTGGAATTGAACGCGACCATCGTTTCCCAACATTGTGAACTCGGGCCTGAAATCCACTTTAAAATGAAAAGTGTGAGAATCGTGCGACACAATGCTTCCATTCTTTGGCTGAGGCCAAGTGCAACATCCTTCCTTTTGTTTTTCCACCGCTGACTTTTTTTTTTTTTTTATGAATGAAGGTCTGAGCTGAACGTGGCACCTGCAGGAGCAGCAGCAGGGACGGGATGAATGGATGAATGGATGAACGAGGGGGAACTCTCACACTCACACAAACAGGTGTTAGGGGAAACACACACACACACACACACACACACACTCTGCCTACAGCATGTACAATATTTCCTTTTTTAAAAAGAAAATTCATGACTTTTTTTTATGTTTAAACATGGCGCGCTTTTAGTTTAAAAACTCATCACATGCATTGAAGTGTGGACGCAGGATTATTTATGTTGGAGGATTTTTTTTTCTCCACTTTCTGGATCTTTTGTTGAAGACAAGAGTTTGACGAGGCGTGCACGGTGAAAAAAACTCAACAATGTTTTGAATGTAAAATAAACAAGGTCCGATTTCTCGCTCTCCTAAATCCTGTCATTGAAAACGATATTTTTCCACAATCTTAAAATATGCAAAAGCGCTTTATTGTTTGTTGTGATGATGCGTCACTTTGTCGTTCAGTAGCCGAGCTCTGATGGCGAGAACAGCATGTGAGGAATCGTACACCGCAAACGGACAGTGTGCGGAGATCTCAACCTGCAACCACGACTGTTTACATTCTGCGTCTGTGTCTGACGCTCACAGACGCTGACTCACACACACACACACACACACACAAACGCACACACACACAGGTATGCCCTCCATCAGTGTGTGTCTCCTTCAGCTTAGAGCAATTAGCAAATGATCTCCCCATGCGTGGGTGCAGCTTTGTGTCTGTGTGTGTGTGTGTCTGTGTGTGTGTGCGCGTGAGTCATTAATAGCCAGACGAACTCGGGGTGACTAAGTCAGTCTGACAGCTGATATCATGAACAGGGCTTTCCCTGATAACCACACCTGGAAACACCGAGATGCTGAGAGGAGAATAAAAAAAAAAACTGTGTGTCAAACTGAAAGTGAAAAACACTGATTTCTACCAACAGAGATTTTTTGAACTTTTTCTGCAAAAACAACTGTCTGAGGAGAAGAAGCCAGACAGTGAAACTAAAACAATGAGCCCGAGTCTGCGTCTGGAATTGAATGATAAATATGAAAAAACGTTTTATTACTCCACATAAAAAAAAAATCTAGGAATTTCCTAAGTTTGATTCAGTGAATTCAGGCCATTCGCTCAAAAGTGTTTTTTTTTTCTTTTTTTTTTTTGAATGTCGTCATGACAACAAGTTTAGTCTCAGTTTCATTTGTTCCAAAAATCCCAGTTCATCAATTTACGGTCAAATTCAATGAAGTGAAGTCGTTCTAAGGAGACCTATCTGTCCCTCCACGTGATGGATTCCGTGTGTGACCTTCCTCCTCTCCTCTAATCAGTCTTCTCATATTCCTCCACACCTCCTCTTCCTCCCTCACTCCGCCCTTTTCCTTTTTCAATCCTCCTCTCCTCTGTCATGGTTTCATCATCCCTCCTTATTTATTCCTCTCCTCCGTCCACCCTCTTCTGTCTCTTCCCACTTTCTTTGCCCTCCCTTCATTTCTCCAGCCCTCTCTCTCTCTCTCTCCACTCGTCCATGTTATTTTTCTTCTCCTCCCTCTCTGATGGAGATACTGATGGAGAGAGAGAGAGAGAGAGAGAGAGAGTGGGCTTTTTTCATCTCGTCCTGATTTCGCCGTGACCCCGGCTGTGATTTATGGCTCCCCGGTCATGAGAGGAGGATTGGGCTGAAATATCCCTTTTCACGCAACTCATCTCCCGCCCAAGGACACACACTGACACACAACACGGTGGACGTGGACATAACTCACACACAAACACACACTCTGTACTGTACTTACATGTCCAGTTCAGTCATTGAATGTGTGGCGATACACAGGGGTGATGTCGACTGAAGCTACTGATGCTAAAGTTGCACTTTATTTTATTCATGTTCATAATATCTTTTAATCTTAGTTCTTCTTCAAAAGTAAACGTCTATACGACAAAGAACCAGAACCAGGAACGTGTCTCAAGAAGAACCAGAGATCGATCTTTTGGCCGCTGATGATCTGAGGTGTCAGGATCTGAAAAGCTAATGCCACTTACGTAACAAGCACACACACAGAAGCACACACACACACACACACACGGGTTCACAGGGGTCAAGGATTGTTGGTCTCATTATGTTTTTATAGATTGATCTGACACATGAAGAATTCACAGTGTCTGATGTTTTGTTTATTTTACTTTTCTAATACTAATATTACAGTTATTATTATTATTATTATTATTATTATTATTATCATGATCATGATCATGATCATTATTATTATTTTCATGATCATTATCATTATTATTATTATTATTATTACTAGTAGTATTATTAGTAGTACACAAAACAAGTACACTTATGAAGTTAATGAGATGAAGGCCCATACCTAATAATAATATATTTCGTTATTATTAATAATTATTATTATTTAATTACATATTTCAGCTTAGTCGCTCCTTATGAAATCTTAAATTCTTCATAAGATGTGATGAAGGGATGAAATTAACTTTCATTCCAGATGACTCCACCGTGTCTGAGCTTTAATGATTTTATTTTTCATTTAGAAATTAATCTTACCGTGCTGATTAAAGGCACATTTGGAAACACGGAAATGATATGTGATAATTAGCAGCTTGAGAAAGGCGTGCGGTAAGAAACTTATGATGCCAGTGGATTTAAATGATAAGCTGTAGTTTTGTCTGTTGTGTGGCCTCAGGGATGTGGGGCGTGTGTTGTTAGTCCCGGGGGCCTCGACTGTCATCTCTTCTTGATTGGGTTTAAATACTGTGGCTTGATGTTGGAACGTGTCCACGTGTGTGTCTGTGTGTGTCTGTGTGTGTCTGTGTATGTCTATGTCTGGGTTTGTGTAGGTGCAACACACCTGCCACGTTTGAAACCGATGAGATAAATAGTTTTTGAGATTGAATCACATACATATACACAAACACATAGCTATTCCTTGTACTATAGGAAGATAAGGGGACCCGTTTCGCTTCCTTGAGGGACACCACAGGTCTCGAATTTGAATCGCAACTCCTATATCCAACATTACTAATCCACCAAAATAAAGTGGCAGTCCATTCCAGGGCCTCCCTTTAAAAAAAAAAAGTTGTTTTGGATTCAATCAGAAAAACCTGGTGATTCATGTGATACACGCAGGTTGTGTGTGCGTGTGCGTGTGTGACTACAACGTGCAACAACTTGCCTGTGTGTGTCTGTGAGATAGACCTGCGCTCTGATTGGTGCATAAAACATCAACATGTTTACAAAATAAACGGTAGTCTGCCATTTCCTATAGCGCTGTCTGCTTTCAGTGTGTGTGTGTGTGTGTGTGTGTGTGTATGTGACACTAAAAACCACCGACAGACACAAACATCCCGTGTAAGAGCGGGGCTGTTTGTCTCATGACACTATTGGGAATTCACAGTCTGACATTTGACCCCAAACCTCAACATGTGACTAAGAAATTATAACACACTGACTCGTGTACTCTTCTTCATGTGACGTAATGTCAGGATTCCTGCAGCCATGTTGGAAATGTGTACATTTTCCTCACGTCACATCGGACGAGATGTCTTCGCCATCCTGACTCCGTCGGCCGTTGATTCCTGGTCATCGTTGTGTAGTTTCACTTTTCTTTACAGGCTTTACAGTAATTTCCAGCTGCGGATGAAGACACATTTGGAGAACTTCAGGGGGAATTTCTGCACATACCAGAACTAAATCTATTTCCTGCAATTTTGGATCAGGTCACAAAAAAATGACAAACAAACAGATGCAAAATTAATTCTAATTTTTCCATGGAATGTATGAAAACTTATCTCACATCCAAACATCAAAATAAATAATCTCTTGTTTTATATATTATATTCCTATGATTTCATTGTTTAACATGTTTTAGATTATTATCCTGTTGCCGTGGAGACACGTTGCGTGAGGACGTGTGACAGAGGTCATGAGTTGCACTTGAACTTGTGATGCGGTGGCGAAAACCGCGTGAGCCTCAGACGGAGGTTACTTGGACCTGCGCAGGTTCACCGGGTCCGTGTCACCTGACCACGGCCACCCGTTTCTAGGACACGGCGTAAACACAAACAAGGTGGACTTTCAGACTCTCCGGGTTCCTGCAGAAACAGTGACTCTGATCATCACATGAGCAAAAAAACTAAAGTTCACTTTTTTTTTACTGCTATCATCATGTCACATGATTTTATTCTGTAATTGTGCAAAAAACTTGGAAGGAGTGACAGTAATTATAATATTTCCCATTTTTTACCAAATTCTTCAGTTTTTAACAAAGTGATCCCTAATCCTAACCCTTGAATTTCAAAAGCAGAAGTGGCTGAGTCTAATAGAACAATGCGACCCGGGATCATGTTTTTTGTGTGTCTGCCTGCGCGCGTGAGTGCGTGTCCGCGTGCTTGTGTGCCTGTCTCTGTGTGTGCTTGTGTGTGTGTGTTAACACAGGTAAGCTGAGCGCTGTCATGGTATAGTTGAAGCTACACAGTGACCTATGACCATGAACCAGAGGAACTGGACACTTTGCTGTGTGATGTGACACACAGACAGGTGTGAACACACACACACACACACACACACACACGCACAATGCACTTGTTTCTCATGGTTGGAAGGGGATATCGCTTGAAAAACAAATGTTGTATTTGTGTGTGTGTTTCCTGTGGTGCATGAGTGCATAGGAAACCGATCAGTCAGTAGAGTTGAAGGTAAACTGTATTTAGCCTTCCAGAGCCCTGTAGTCATGACGCTTTGATGTGAGGATGGAAGTGTGTGTGTGTGTGTGTGTGTGTGTGTGTGTGTGTGTGTCACCAGAGGACAACACCACCAATTTGGCCTCCAGGTGTGCCCACTGCTTTTTGGGACAGACGCCAGCTTCAAACGAGTCTTCGTCCTCTTCGTCCTCCGAGAGATGAAAGGACGAAACAGGAAGACCCAACACACAGAGAGAGAGAGAGAGAGAGAGGGAGGGCGAGAGAGAGGGGTAACAATACAGGAAGAAAAGAAAAAAGGAAGTTCTCAATGAAGTCAGACTGAAATAAAATCAGGCACTACGAAGATAGACAAAGAGAAGATTGATTGATTTTGCGCTTTGGAAAAAAATCGGAATCAGATCGATACACCTATTGGTGGAAATGGTATTGGAACAGGTCCAAGAAATCAACGAATAAAAGTGAACAAATTGGATGTGTGACCTCAGACAGAGGTTGAAAAAGAAAGAATCCCGCCCCCGCTTGGGGTTTTAGGCGTGGAAGGTGAATCTCGGGTGGAGTTAATCCCCACTGTGGGATTTCTTCACTTCATCCACCTTCCCGCTCCGTCATCTCTGCTGTTGCCAGGGGATACGAAACAGCATCACCGCACAAACAAAACCCCCAAGAATATCCCAATAATCCCACCATTCTGGTCCAGATGAATAATCTCTCCGTTTTGGGTGTGGTTTGGACTTATAGAAGAAGGGTTTCTTTCTTTTTGGATTTTTTTGTCCATCTGAGTTTTGCACCATAATAAACTTTAAAAATGTTTTTTTCCTTATCTCCTCTCTCAGCTTCTTTCCACCTGAAGAGGCAAATGTTCACAAATAAATGTTTTGGGACGTTTTTTGGATTTTCCTTAAAAACATTGGTCACCGTCATTCTAACAAGAGAATCAATAATATCTATATATTTCCTTATTATTGTTTTACACAAGATTATTTAGCCAATCAGAGTCCAATCCAAGACAAACAGGAAACCAAAGTCCAGGTCAGGTGACCAGGACGTAAAATTCCCAGGTGCCTCTCACCAAACCGAAAATCATCATCTTGGACGAAGTTTTGTCTCATGGATTCATTTCTCCCGCAGGTTTCCGTGCGTTCACCTGTCGTGGGCGGAGGGAGGTCCCGACCTCCACCTGTGTCACGGTGGAGATGAAGCCGATGTGCAGACATGTTGGGAAACATTCGGAACACCCGTCAGACGAGGTTCAAATCAAGTCAATAAATGAAATGTTTCCGCGACCGCAGCCTCTCCTTTCCCCGTCTGACGACTAATCGCAGTTAATGCCGCAGCCATCAGACGCTGGAAGCGTGGCGCGATGACTCACGCGCACGCACGCACACACACACACACACAATCGAAAGCTCTAATAACCTGATCTCCAGCCTCACACACACACACACACAGCAGGTTGAAATGGAATGAGTAAATACAGACACATGAACACACCCTGTGTAGGTGTTTGTCTCCGTTGCAAACAAAAGACAGAAAAACAGATACAGACGGGCAAAGACACACACACACACACACACACATGCCACACACTGTGCAGAAATGAAAAAAAGAACCTCACAAGAGACAGAGAATATAACACTGATGGCAGAGGGAAAAAAGGGCACTTTTTCTTTTCTTTTTTCCAATAAATCACTGCATTATTTACAGATCAATTAATTAATCATAGGGACTCCAACTGACAAGTCATTTGGCCAAATTCTTGAGGACTTCAAACATTTCAATCTCGTTTATGAATATTTATATTTATATTTATTTCTTTATTTTTTTCCTGTGATCCTCAGAGACTGAGGTCAGGTGCATCCTGTTAGCTTTAATTATCCCTGTGTGCGTCTGTGTGTGTGCGTGTGTGTGCATGTGTGTGTGTGCGTGTGTGTGCTTGTGTGTGTGTGTGTGTGTGTGTGGGTCTGTGTGTGTGTGTGTGTGTGTTTGTGTGTGTGTGCATGTGTGTGTGTGTTTGTGTGTGTGTGCGTCTGTGTGTGCATGTGTCTGTTACCCGTATGGCGGCCTTGTTGCACTCCACGCGGTTGATGGCCAGCCAGGTGGGCAGGTCCAGCAGGCTCTGCAGAACCCTGTCTCTTATACACATCTTACTGGGAATTACAGCTACCCTGGGGACTGGGACCAGCCTGGCGGCTGTCTCTTATACACATCTAGATGTGTATAAGAGACAGGGGTAGTAGTGTTTGTATGTGTGTATGTGTGTCTGTGTGGGTCTATGTGTGCGTGTGTGTGTGTGGGTCTATGTGTGCGTGTGTGTGCATGTGTGTGTGCGTGTGTGTGTGCGTGTGTGTGCGTGCATGTGTGTTTGCGAGTGTGTGTGTGGGTCTATGTCTGCGTGTGCGTGTGTGGGTCTATGTGTGCGTGTGTGTGCATGTGTGTGTGCGTGTGTGTGTGTGTGTGTGCGTGTGTGTGCGTGCATGTGTGTGTGCGAGTGTGTGTGTGGGTCTATGTGTGCGCGTGCATGCATGTTTGTGTGTGCGTGTGGAGATGTTGACCTCCAGCTGCATTCAACTCAGCGGATTGGACAGAGTTTGTAAAATCACACGCCGCCGTCTCAAAGGTCCCAAACCACGAGGTCAAAGGACGGAAAGAATCCAAGAAAAAGTACTTCATACATATAATTGAGACATTTTAGTCGAAGAATGATCACATCTATTCAAATGTAGCTTTTTGGTGGCTCAAGAGAGGGAAGAAAACTCCAAATAAATAAGGAACTTTTGTGGTTTGAAGTTTGAAGTTTGAAAAGTGTGAGATGACACGTACTTTTGTCTATTTCTGGGGACAGAGGGGAAAACAAAGGCTATATTAAACCCGTGATTCAGCGACCCACAATCCTGACAATTCATCACGGACGGACAGTTTGCGCGTTGCATTTTTTGTCACACAGACATTTTGCGCGTCGCTTGTGATGACATCATTTCTACAGTTTGTCTCAGCGCCTTATATGGTTCAAACTGGAGCTGCGGTCGTAGAGACGCACAATCACAGCTGTGTGTCAATCAAAAACCCCCAAAATCACAAATTCAACAAGAGATAACGTGAAGTCAACACCCCTCCCGTGTCTTGTAGGACACACGCGTGTGCGCCGTCCATCAGGATCAGAGACCTCCTGTCTCCATTAATTATCCGTCCACAGATGTGGAGTGCTACGTTCAAATGTCTCCCCCCCCGCACGCCACACATCAAAACACACACAAAAACCATCTGCTGCCATGTTGGCATGACGATGGAAATAAAACACGGGATGCGTGTGGAACCAGCGTCTTTGGATGACGTCATCGGCTGGCACGCTCTGTGGATTTTCATCCAAAAAACTGAGGGGCAATTTTTAGGAGAATTGATGACAAGAAAAAAAAAATGGAGAAACTCAACTTCGCGTGAAATTCTACACTGAAGAGATTTCTCAATTTGTTCTCAGAAAGCATGATCCATGTGACATGTAGATTCTTACACATTAAGTCAACCACACACACACACACACACATTAGCTTGCAAATTAAATGAGCGTGCTCAAACTGCACCTTTTTTTTTTTTTTTTTGATTGCTCTCGTATACTCAGGTGACTGTATATATTGTATCTTCACTACTATATATATTTAGCACCGCCTTACTTCCCTTTGTTCTGAACCTGGAGTCTTTTTATGCTCGTGTACTTTTTCGCCTCCTCTGCGGCTGCCACACCGCAAATTTCGCCCAGTGTGGGACGTTTAAGGATTCTCTTATCTTATCTTATCTTAGCGAGAGCCAACGTCACCTCAGAGGTTGATACAACATTTTGGAATAGATGGACACGTCGCATTTGGATACAGAATTATTAATTATTATTACTAAATATCATGGTAAAGGACGATGATCTGTTTGATTTATGCGTAATAAAAGATAAAACAACATTTTTGTCCATTTCTCCCCAAAAGTGGCGAAAGGTGTTTTTTTGTTTTTTTTTATATCGGTGTGCGAGTTCTCCTGTGAGAAATAAATCACTTTCTGGACACATATTTGAAAAAACGGAAATGTCTAATCATAAAACGACATATATCTGACATGACCCAACCTATGACCTATAACACACCCTAGAAAAGAAAGAAATAGAAATAGACTTTATTGTCTTTGTATGTTACACACACAACGAAATTTGGGGAGCTACTCCGCATGGTGAAAATAGTGCAAAAGTTTACAACAACAAAAAAAATAAAAAATACACACATTTATATATAGATAAAAGATAAGAGGTGGGTCAAAAAGAGAGGTGGAAATAATTTAGCAGCAATAATTACTATACATGTACATGTACTATACATATACTAAATGTGGATCCATACATTCTTACGGGCCGTGTGCATCGGCCGATGTGTGTGTGTGTGTGTCTGTGTTGTGCGATGCTGTTGTGAGTCAGGCAGACGGGCAGACAGATGAGCATGTGGAAGTAGGTGACCTGAGTCCACACGGGGACTTTCCACCTCTCGTCCTCTAACTTCCATAAAACGCATTTCTGCTTTTTTTTTTTCTCTCTCTCTCCTCTCTCAGACAGGGAGAGCTGGGAGACGAAGGTGTTAACAGACTTTTCCATGCTTTGTTTTTTTTCTGCCGAAAAATCTCATTTCTTTCCAGTTGATTTTTTTTTTCCATGTACAAACAAATCAAAACAAAATGAGCAAATGGAAAAAAAAAAATGTTGATTAAACACCGTCCTCTGTTTTTTTTTTTTTTGTGACTCATTCGTAAAGTCCTTGAATTTGACACATTGTCAAACTCCAAACCTACAGCATGATTGTCTTTATTTGTACATTTTTTTCCCAAAGTTACATAAATGATGATTATTTCCACTTAAAATGGAATTCCGTTTTGCACTAGTCAGATTTCAGAGCGGAACACTGATTTTCTGCTCGTGTCTGCACCCGCGAACAAAAACAAAGTAAAACTACGATAATTAAAAAGAAACACATATTTTTGAAGGTGAAGCTAGTAGGAACTTGTAGAATAACTCGCACTTTTCTCTTTTTGGAGACTTCTTCTGAATACGAGTCTGTCGAACAATACCCCCCTGTCATTTAAAAAAAAAAATGCCCACAACAGACCATCGTATTATCTGATGTGCGTCAGTTGATGTCCACAGCACACATGGAATCCATCGCACAGACGCGCAACGGTCACGCTGGATTTTTGATGCGGGAAGCAAATGGAGAAAAAAAGTGTCTTTTGTGTTTTGTTTTCTTCTGAAACGCATCACAACAAGGTGCAGGATTGAAAAAAAGACACTTTCAAGACCTGAGGACAACATGTCCTCACTTTACAGTATGTGTCCTCAGGTCGGATGCCATTGATCAGTTGTCGAGGCGGAAAAAGCCATGTTGTGCGTCCCACACACACACACACTCACGGCGAGTGTGTGACGGCGACCAAACCACCACAAACGCACTGCTGACACACTGATGTGGTCAACGCACAACTCTACCCCGCACACACAACCATGTATATACGTCCATACCTCAGAGCGTCCACAAAACATACACAGGCATATTCTCCCCAGACGATGTTCAGGCACACACACACACACACACACACATAGAGGCAGGTGGAAATAAACCAAGATACGAGACGAGATACACGATACTACACCACTACACCAAAGAAATCCACAGAGTCTTCTTTTTCGCATTATGTAAAAAAAATAAATAATAGCCATTAAAATAAAAGGGACTGATTCTGGGAGGAGGGGGCCGAGCAGGAGCATGCAAATGTTTCTTTTACTAAAAGTAAAGGACGAGTTATGATAAATAAAATTGTTAAAAAAATCGTTTTTCCTCTTTTTTCCGCAATCTGTCTCTTGTGTGACTCGGAGTGGAAACAGGCCTCCCGGGCTCACAGGCCTCTATTGTCTGAAGACACGTTTGAAATAAAAGACCTTTTTTTTTTTTCCTTTTTTCATCCTCCTGGGACCAGAGAAGACACGATGGAGGCCCACAGGCCGTCCCGTCTCCGGGTGGATTTCTTTCTGATCAGGAATCTGTTTTTTTTTTTTTTTATGGCTTTACTTTAGTCATTGACTGTTTATACACGGCCTCTCATCAGGCCCACGCAACTTGCACATGAATGTGACTTCCTGGGATGCCTCTGGATCCTGAATATTCCGCGGAATTGATACTTATTCATTTCTTTCTCCTTTTATTCTTTGTTTCTTTTTTCTTTATCACTCTCTTTTCACTTTTCTCTCCTGTAACCTGCAGATTTTGATTTCGTCTCTCTCTCTCTCTCTCTCTCTCTCTCTCTCTGGGTGGTCTGTGGTGGAGCTGCCTCCTCTCTTCCCTCCGGTGGATGTTTTTGAGGAGAGCCGCGTTGGGTCGGGGGGCGACATGTCGGGTAGGAGTAACTTCCTCACCCGTTCTCCTGCCGCCCACGTTCACCCTCCACTTCCTCCCCTCCTGGCCCATAAAGACCATGCCCACCCCCTGAACCCACACACACAGAGAACAATCACCGAAAAATAAAAAGTTTGGGGCTTAACCGCTGAAACCCAATGACACACAGTGCCACCCCGGCTCAGCTTTGTGTATGTAAACAGCGGTGGGCCACGGGCCGAATGACAGACAACGAGGCCAGCGAACGCACACGTACACAACACACTGACGCAAACATATATATCTGTGGTGTGCGCGCACACAGGCGTATACATGCCACACGCAGAGACGGACCCTCGCGCCGCCATCAAAGAGCGACACGTCCCGTCCTCCCGCGCTCCTGTCTGGTTGCCATTTTGCCATCAGCGGCCTGGTTTGGGTTTAAGGGGGGATTCCCCCCGCCCCATTCAGATCTGGCAACCGCCACCGTCACCGCCGCCACCGAGCGGGCCTGCAGAGGCCCAGAGAGGAGAAAGTCGTGTGAGATTGGCATGTGGTGTCTACTTCCCCTTTTGTGTGTGTGTGTGTGTGCGTGTTTCCTGAAGTGCACATTACAACACGAGACACACAAACATGTGTGTGAGTTGGCGTGGAGCCAAATCTCTCTCACATGGCTCCTCGTCTTCTTTTTTCTATTTGCGCCGATCGCACGGCGAGACGAGGCCGGAGGTCAAAGGTCGCCTCGTTCAACCATATCTGTGTCCTCCAGGACAATCACAGTGTTGTGTTGTGTTCGTACTGAACACAGAAAAGCAGAATCAACACACACACACACACACACAAAACATTGTTTTCCTACACGGAAAGTCCCGCTGACTCAGTTGGGTTGTTTAAAGAGATTTGAGTTCATCTGCTCCTTCACATCTCGAATCTCGTGTGGAAGAGGGAAAGACACGCACACACACACACACACACACGCCTGTAGGTGCACACATGTCTGCCTGCAAGTGTGTGTGCACATGCAGCTTATGGAAGCCTGGGTCATGTATCAAGCATATTAAAGTGCACAAAATATAAAAAAGCCTGGGCCTTGAGCAGGACGTCGGGTGGATGCGTGCTATTATTCACACTGGCTTACAGAAGAAGTTGATCACAATGTACGGATCGTATGACAACCAATCATCAATAAATAGTTGAATGAACCCGTGCGATCGATTCAGTGGCCACAGCGGAAGAGAACTTCACAATGAAAAGGATTCAGGCTGATTCCACATTCGTCTGTAGTCTGCACAGATTATTTCACAAGTCTCTCTCCCCCACACACACACAATGTCAAAATGTCCTCAGAAGGACAATACTTCTGACAGATTTACCCAATCTGTTCGTTTGAAGCATGGCACAGTGACTCATTACCTTCCTCGGCGAGGATTAGCATGAGTTTAGCATCTAGCTCAATTAGCAATTAGCGAGGCCTAAGCTGCGCTAATGACTCATCGCCCGGGGATTAGCATGACTCTGGCGTTTAGCGCGATTAGCAGTTAGCGGCGCGTAGAAGCCGTATCCGTGACTCATAAACCAGGGATTAACATACATTTTAGCGTTTAGCATAGTTAGCAAAAATTAGCATTAGCCGGTGCACAAATGAGATTGAATCTGGGCTCACGTTCTTAAAACATTGTTCAATAGTAAAGAAATTCAATATATATCATTTCATCTCCGACAGACGTCTTTCTTTTGTTCTTTTTGTTTTCTGCGGTGAAAAGTTTTATGCAGAAAAAAGCCAAAAATATCAGTACGAAAATACCAATAACGCTCTTTGACTCATCGCAGCAGAAATGTTCGACAGCATCAACAGAAACTGAGTCACCGACGCCTCCAGAAAAAAAAACACTTCTGCTTTTTTTTTTTTAAGTTCAGGAAGTTTAGGGGGGATAAAGTGTGTGGGAGAGAAGAAAAAAAAACAAAGTCAGAAATAAAAGCAAAGTTTTTTTATTTTTTTTTTCATTTTGTGTGCGTGAGAATCACGTCACCGAGAATAGTTCCTCCTTCTTCTCACGGCAACGCAGACGAAAGCCAAGCGTTTCCTGCGCAGGAAGCGGTGACGGGCCGACGTTTGTGTAACCCTGTGTGTGTGTGTGTGTGTGTGCGCTGTCATTTGTGTGGTCGTTCACGCACCTTTTCTGTGTCTTCGTTCTCGTCCAACACACTGTTGACCAACCTGCTGCCACACGGAGCGGCAATCACACGCTTTTCACTTTGGCAACACGTCGGCGAATCACTTCCTCTTCCAAGTCCTTTTCTTCGCTGCTTCGTGAACGAGTTTCGCTGACTTCCCCCGAATGTGATTTAAATGTAATGTTTCCCATTTTGAGAATTTAAAGTTTTTTTTTTATTTTGGGATGTGACTTTTGACCTTTGACCTCACTCTTTTTTCGAAAAACACGGAGGAACATAAAAATGGAAGCAGCGCAATATCAACTTTCTTCTTGGCACAACAAGCTGGAAAACTAGAAAAAAAAAAAATGATTTTCCAAAAACACAAAACAAGCTGGACCATGAAATCAACACTTGACAATGGAGTTGTGTTATTTTCTTTTTTCTGATCACGAGTGACGTGTCGAAAGTGCCGTCATATGGAGCTGATTGTGTGGTGGTGCGTTTACCGCCCGGCCTCGCTCTCGGGATGTATATTTGTTCTCCTATGTATAGTCTCCTGTCTGCCCGGTGTCATTTTGTTCCTCTGAGTGTGAGGTCCCGAGGAGCCAGGAGACCAAAGAAAGAGGAGAGCTGAGATGTTTCCGCTTTGATTCAAGAAGAATCAAATGTGGTTTCAAGAAATCCGATTGGACAAAACTCTGTTTTCTGTGACGACATGTGCACGCATGTGCCGAGTTTGCCGTGGGGGAGCTGCCTCGAACCAGAGAAGAAACACATTTCTTCAAATCGGGAGAAACCGGTTCAACTCAAAGTCACAAATCACAATATGCAGATTTTTCTTCTCAGGTTTACTGATAAAAAAAACATGTGCCGAGCCAAAATGGAGAAGGAACAAAAAAAAAAAGCGCGTCCGCTCTACTCGGCGGGCAATTGCTGGACCAATCTGGGGAAGACGCGCCACGAGAGTTGCGTTGTTGCTTTTGTGTTGATGAAGCGTCTCTTCCACTTTCTCTGCCTCAGCACGCGAGAGGCTGCAGGAAGGCGAAGTGAAAGTGTTGAAAGTGAATGTTCAGACACAAAGGAAACCGTGAGCAGAGGGAAGCTGTGCGTGTGCGTGCACGTGTGTGTGTGTGTGTGTGTGGTCTGAGTGCTGACTGAGCCCTTTCTCCGTGTACGAGCCACTTTACAGGCTGCGGCTGCTGAACCTGATTAAAAACAGCTCAGTGTGCGGGGCATTCAAAAAAAGGGAATCGCAATTTTAAACACCACGCTAACGAAGTGGTGGAATGAGGCCAAAGATCCCATTTTGCAGCACGGCCACAGACACGTCAGGTTTTCCTTTTTTTGCAGAAATGATAAGCCCGCATTTTTGAGTTTTTATTTAAAATGTTTATTATAATCGGCATATGAGCTCTCTCGCTCGCTTATTTCTGAATAAACCATCACAAGGTTGGTCTCAAATACCTATTTTGGATTAAAACATCGCAAAATGTGTGTTTTTTTTGTTTGTTTCATGGCGAGCGCAAGATTTGCTGCAACTTTGTTCCAATGTGCGAACATGACGGAGAAATGAGGTTTCCGGTGCGAAACCTCTGGATTTGACGGCACCTGGGTCATAATGAGAATCAGATTTTCAACCTCCAAGCTGCTTTAGTTTTTTTTTTCTATTTTTACCCGCTTCCCACGTCTCACCGTCATATGATTCCAACAATTCCACTTCCTCCTCGGGCTCTGCGTCTTTCTGCACCGCCGTGACACGCAGTTCACGAGCGCTGACGTTCACCTGAGCTGTGATTTATTCGCTTTATGGTGAGAAAGTTGATGCACACACACACACACAACGCGAACCCAATTACACAACATGCTGCTGGCTCACATCACGTGTGTGTGTGTGTGTGTGCGCGCGAGCACAGAGCTGATTAGTCTAACTGACTGAGGGTCTTAAAATGATTCTGACAAAAAGAGGTAACATGTGCTGACATTGTATGCATGTGTGTGTGTGTGTGTGTGTTGGGGGTCCCATCTGTTGCGGTCACCGTTTCCAGCAAAGCGTGGAGGCGTAGATGTGTGAGGGCGTTTTGGTCGGAAGCAAAAAGTCTTTTTTTCTCCCCCCCTTTTCTTCTCTCCATAGTTTGCTCATGAATGTTGAAGTATATATACATATATATATTCATAAATAATAAATAAAATAGTTCAAGAATAATTGTATGGAAAGAAAATCTGGGGTTTGGAACTTTTAACACAAAATGTGTATTTTACATTTATTTTGATTTTTTTTCTATATTTTAATGCTGACGTGACTAAGTTCCCAAATCTTGTGGAGCGAAGAAGAACTTCAACTACTTTCAAAAGTGTTTCTCAAAGTGTTTCAAATAAGCTCCACAAAAATGGTCCAATTTTTCGTTTCAATTGGTGAATATTTGAACAAAAAAAAGAATATAGACATACAGTAGTTTCTATTTTGAATGTGTCTCAATGTATGGAGTAATTCCTCAATTGTTATTACCGACGCATGGGAAAAAAAAAAAAATCTCATCAGCTGTGACTCATCACACAAAATCTTCATTAACGCTCTCCGTATTTCATCGTACAAAGCGCAGACGTCGACATTTGGAGTTTTTTTTTTTCCCTCTCCTACGTTTGTTGGTGATTGGTTGTCGGAGCAGCCGGTGACGCATGACAACACACAGCTGGGATATAAACACACTTCTGTGTTTTACACACTCAGTCTGACTAAGATATAAAAGTGGGAACGACTGAACATACCATTGACGTCCTTAATGTGCACATTCATTTTTACTCACCAAACACACACACACACACACACACACTTCAAAAAAAAAATGTCTTCATCGCAGCACAGTAAGTCTTCCTCCTACCTCATAAGCATAGCTACACAAAAACAGCTGAAAGTTGTGTTTCCTAATGTGCGCTTTTGAAACGTATGTGGTGGTGTGGGTTTAAACATGTTGCTTGAGCAAACATTGGGAAACCTACAACGGAAAACACCTTTTTATTTTTTTTACCTTCCAGTAATACATTCACCTGTTGTTGTCCAAAGACACACAAAGATCCCGTGAACATGAAACGACAAACGTTTTTGTTTTTTTTTAAAGCCTGAATCGACTTAAAAAATGAAAAGAGTTTTTCTCACTGGATGAAATCATTTTGATAATATATATATATATATATTTGAAGTCTTGTAACCTTATACAAACATAAGGCAAATCTGCTCTAAAAAACGTCTGATTACTGCTTTTTTTGAAAAATCCGTTTTTACCTCTCTCTTTGTTTAAAACACACACTCTCTCTTTGTGTGAAATAATAATAATGCTCATATGAAAGGCTGACTGTCTCTTTCAACACCATTTAAACACACACACACACTCCTCTGTCATCATATCATCTTTTATGTCACCAAGACGATGCTCCCAATACTCTCTCTCTCTCTCTCTGGGTCACAGATAAAAGGCCTCAGTGTAACACGAGGAACTAAAGATTCACTTTGTGTGTGTGTGGGCGTGCGTGCAGGTGTGTGTGTGTGCATTCTGTTTGCCTAAATATCATCCAGACTTTCCCAAACACCAACAAAACAGAAAAAAAAACACGTTTGATGCTTCTTAAGTGAGTGTGCAACACACACGCCGGTCTTGTGCGTTCGAGCTTTGTGCGCGCGCCTGAGTGTGCGTCTGTGTCGTCTCTGCGACTTCAAAGTGTAGCCCACCTCGGCCTTCACTCAGCTCCATGTTGATTTCACATGAGATACAGGCCAGTATCACGACAAAGATTCCCTTTAACAACCTGTGTGTGTCTGTGTGTGCGTTTGTGTGCGTCACTTTGGCCTGAGGCACAAAGTCAACTGGACAGGTGGACGCCACAATAATTGTCTCGTGAGGATTTGAATGATGACAAGTCTTGTCAATGAACAAACCCAACGAACGCAACTTCATCGAACTCATAAAACAATGCTGTCAATGATTTCCTCAGATTATTTCCTGACCCGGTGCGGCGCGCTGACTCGGGGATGAAGAGGCGTTGCGGCTGCGGCCGTAACCGGAGCCGACTGCAGTGAAACGAGAGCGGAGGAGTAAATGAATGTGAAAGGAAAGAGGAGAAAAAACATCAAATATTCACAGCTGACACCTCGAGCTGTGACACTCAACTCCTTCGGCCTCCTTCGCTAATCCTTCCTCTTCCTCCTCTCTCTCTTTTTTTTTTTTTTTTTTTTAATCTTCTCTTACTCTTTTTCTGCCTCCGGGGCTGCAAACTCACCTTTACCTTGTTTTTCTTCTTCTCTCCATTAAATAAGGCTTTAAAAAAAATGGAAGTTTGTCATGGGACCCAGGGCAGGTAAATCTGCTGATTTCGGCCATTATTTATTTCTTTTTTATTCATTTAATATTTCTTATTTTTTATGTTTTAATAGAACGTTTATGCTACACGTTACATGTTAGCTTTGTCTTAGCCATGTTTTCTGGTGAGTCAAGTCACTTCCTGTTTTATTTTG
The DNA here is from genome assembly GCA_016785305.1 of Colistium nudipinnis. Taxonomy (NCBI): domain Eukaryota; kingdom Metazoa; phylum Chordata; class Actinopteri; order Pleuronectiformes; family Rhombosoleidae; genus Colistium; species Colistium nudipinnis. The sequence goes on from JAFBJU010001534.1 coordinate 458,853, forward strand.
TACTTCCCTCTTGCCTTCACTTCCTGTCCATTAGCCCCGCCCCTGATTGTTCCCACCTGCGCTCGCTCGCCTCAGGTATAAATAGTCCTGTCGCATCACTGACACGCAGAGAACCAGAGTTAACTCCACCCTTTTCTTCTTTAATTAAAAAAATTGGAAATAAAAAAATAAAAAAGGTAAAAAAGAGAATCTGAGTTTTGCGCAGAAATGAAGACATTTTGGATCTCTCTGATCCAGTGGCTTCGTCCCAAGTCAAGTCCCAAACATTTAAGACCAAACCTGCAGAGTTGGACTTGTGTGCTGATTGTCTTATAGCGAAAGGACATTTTCGAATAAAAAAAAACAACCCAACAACGGAACAAGTGGACAAATAAAAAGGAGAATGTTTGCATGATTTAGAATTAGAGAATGAAGCCCAATCAGTCAGGACATGAATGACCCCTGACGTGGTCAGATTATCACGCCTCTTAATCCAAGGTCATGGGTGTTGACGGTGGTTCATTCCAATCTTTTAATGTCGGAAAAATAAACTAACGTTTCCGTGAAGCTTCTTCCGTCTCCGTCCATTTCCTAAATTGGTCTGGAATCAGCCGGCCTCTCCGGTTTCATCTCTTTTTTTTTTCTCTCTCTCTCTCCATCCCTCCCTCTCTCTCTTTTCTCTTACTTTTCACAGCTGTCAGTGTCTTGTCACGGGACAATGCTGGTTCAGGTTGCTCTGTGTGTGCGTCTGTGTGTGCGTTACTGTAAATGACATTCCCGCAGCCACCGTCTGAATGTTTGGCCCTCCACACTTTGCTTATTCAGGCCCTGCGCTCCACACCTTGTGAGGGATTCAAGGGATTGTGTGTGTGTGTGTGTGTGTGTGTTTGTGCGCGTGGGGACGTCTGCGACACACACGCCTTATCATAACACACACGACAGGCACAAGATGGAGGCTATTTTAAAGCGGGGGTGTGTGTTTCTGCTCCCAAAGCCCTCAAGGCCGCAGGACACCCCAGGTGGAACAGCAAGACCGGGACGGTGTGTGTGTGTGTGTGTGTGCACGCGCTTGTGTGTGTGTGTGTGTGGACAGTCGACACTCTACCTTTTCCATCTCCACAATGTAAGGAATGTCAGCTTTGCACAGTTGTCGTGCCCCAGGGGGAAGTGAGAAGGGTGGAGGGGAAGATTTACGCTTGTTTCTAGGGGGACGATTATCACCGTGACATTTGGTGACCGCCGAGGCTGCGTTCCAGTTTCAGTCCAGACAAATGATAAATGTTTATTTAGGCAACAATGCCGGCGTGATGCGAGGCCAAAAATCGATATCGTTTGCACCAAGTACGAAGAAGAAAAAAAATTGTGTGAGTTGCCCGCAGTGTGCGTCTGCCGCCAGAGGGGGCGCTCTGCCTCACCCTGAGTTCAACCACCTGCTGGGATCACAGTGTTATGGGACCCGCGGTGTAACCATCAGGCATCAGGGGGCCACCCTGGTGGGAGACAGCAGGCTCACTTTGGTGTCATTGTCATGTCGTGTGTGTGTGTGTGTGTGTGTGTGTAGGTGTGTGTGTGTGTGTGACACACACTTTCATCCCCAGTGAAGCAATTATTATTTTAAAAAAGCCTTGTAAACTGTTTTTTGCCGTTTTTCTGGAATAAGGGAGATTATTTAGCAATCCGGATGATTTTTACGATGCCTGTGTGTGGTGTTGTTTTTTTTTGTGGGTGAAGTTGTGTGCGACACACACACTGGGCCACAGAGGTGGAGAATAACGCTGTGAGGAGGTGATGGTGGTCAGCTGTCAATCACCACACGTTTGGAGTGACGGTAACGATGCGATACAGGCCCACCCAGCCATCGGTGTGGGTGTGTGTGTGCGTGCGTGCGTGTCTGTGTGTGTGTGTGTGTGTGTCCATCACTTTTTTGATTTGCTGGTTTTAATAAATATCGACGATGGCTCACATAAGTACAAAACGTTGTTTCAGCTTTAAGAGTGAGACAGGTCGAGAAGACAGAGACAGAAATAACAGCCTTCGTTCAGACGTGTGTGTGTGTGTGTGTGTGCGCGCGTGATGTCAAAGTAGATTTCCAGCAGGTTAGGGTGTGTGTGCGCGTACGCGTGATGGATCAGAGCAGCTGGTGTGTGTGTGTGTGCGTCAGGTGAACAGCTCAGAGGGGAAAGTTAAGCTTCTCGCTCCACTGGATCAGATCAACACTTTAGATGAAGTTCAGCTTGGCTCATTTTGAGTCCCACTTCATTTTATGAGAAAAAAAAAAAAAGTTTGCAAAAAACAATCAAGTGCCATGTGAAGAATGGATCTGGCTTCGCCAGTCATTGGCCGTGGTCCCCGCAGGAGAATCGTCATCTGACCGGATCACACTGGAATCCACAACAACCACACACACACACACTCATTAAAACATCTGCCCGTATCAAACAGTGAGACTGGAGACACAATCTATTGATCGATTATGATAAGTGATCAATCCTATCTGATCGGTTCCATCCTCCGGTAAAATCTCAGCCCAAAGCTCCTGGACGCGTTTTTCGTTATTTTTCACAGAGAAACAGGAAGTGGCGTCAAGTGTCATGGCCGTCAATGTTTTTTATGGATATTGATCATTAAGGTTTGGAGGCTGGTCCGTTTTCATTTCGACTTCTTGTGTCATAAAAGGATTTATCGCCATTTTCTTCATCGTGTCTCCTAATGCAAGACGAGAAAAAAATTATTTCCTCCCGCGCTCGACACTGAAAATATTGATTATAATCAATATCCCAATAAATGTCATCAGCTCACTGCAGAAAACAGGAAGCAGGCAAATTTGGCCTCTCCGTGTTTCCGTGTCACGTTTTGATTTTCTTCTCTTCTTCTCAGTTGTCAACCCCCCCAAAAAAAAAAAGGCAATGGACTGTGAAAGTCAGACGCCTGTTGTGTCTCCATGACACACAGTTGTGTGTTTGATGCGGACACCCACCTTTGGAGACGAAGCCTCCATTCGGCCTCCACAGCTTGGGACCCGAGAGGCTGGTCCCCGTCCGCCGGCACCCAGACTGCGGCGCATGTAATCAGATTACTTTAATCCGATTACCGCCAACCTGTGGGTTTCCTGCGTCTTACTTCGCAGGGACGCAAAGTGGAGAAAAAAAAGGTGAACGTCCTCATTTTCCTTAGACTTCAATTGTGCCACATTACAAGGCTTCAAACCACGTCATCGGATTTGGGCTCTGACCTTTGACCTTGGGGCTGCGGGATGTTTTTTTTTTTTGTTTTTTTTTTTTTCCTGACACGAAAACAGACTTGATCTCTCACTCTGTAATTATTGTTGGATGGATCTGACTCAGCGGATGTCGGCTGTGGGAATAATCTGTCATTCTCCTCCTCCAAAGGGCCCAAAAATCGGCTTCACGGCTGGAAACAGAGACAAAAAACGAAAATCCACAGCAAAAGAAGGGGAATAATCATCTGGATAGTCTCCTTTGGATTCTATGATTATTAGCAGCACGTAATCTCTAATAGATTCCAGCCGGCCTCTCCTGGAGTCTCCGGTCTGACTGCGTAAGTGCTCCATACAAAGAGGCAACCTGCGCGCAGCCATAAATAAGGTCCCCCCCCCCCCTGGGTGTGACAGGACAGGTTGAGATGAAAGGTTCCTGTCTGCTGGCTTCCCCCGCAGCTTCTTATTAAAGAGCTTTTAACATGTAAACAGAGAGAGACACACACTCATAAAACACACAGACACGGGGGGGGGGGGGGGGGGGGGGGGGCGGGGGGGCTCTCAGACTCACTTCTTCTCTCCGATGATAGTTTTGATTCTCTTTTATCGCCACTGCACAGTTCCTGGAGGACACACTGCTGCACGTGCACAAAGTACACCAGGCGGACGCACAAAAACATAACGACCCTCATGTGGGGTCGAAAAAAAAATACAAAATTATTATTAGGACCTCCTATTTTGTCTCTTTCCGTCCTTTCACTCACCGCTCTCATAAACGCAAACCCTCTCGGTGGACACGCAGCTTTTATGCCGCACATGAGATTTTCACCAGTGTCTGATCCTCCTGAGAACAGCCAGGTAACACACACGCACACGCACACAGACACACACTCAGTCACTCCTGCTGGGTGGTGTAGACACAACCCCACTGAGCGGATTGGTTTCCACAATGGACCATCAGCAGGGAGGACACAGCAGTAATCCATGTTAACATAAGAATGGAGACACACACACACACACACACATCTCAGCCCTGAGCGCGCGCACACACACACCTCATCATCAGGTGTTTCCAAAAAGGTGCTTAATCTGAAGATCTCCAATTGTTCCTCTTCAAAATAAAGCTGAAGGAGCGCACACACACACACACACAAAAACACACACACACACACCCTGAACTTCCGCACATTAACGTCTTCCCCTCTTCATTCACTGTCTTGTTTAGACAACCCCTCCCCCCCCCCCCCCCCCCCCCCCCCCCCCCATCCATCCTTCAACCTGCTCTGCTGGCCCTGTGTGTGTGTGTGTTTGGAGGTGATTCATAATCCCAGGGGTTGATGGGAAGGATGGATCCATTCAGGATGGACAGGTGTGACCTCACACGCCCCCATTTTAGCTTTTAATGGCGTCTTCCTGGAGGTTCAGGACTTTATCACTGATAGAGTGGTCTGTGCCAAATGGGTTGTGTGTGCCTGTGTGTGTGTGTGTGTGTGTGATTTGGGGGGCCATAAGCACGTACATACAAAACTACACTCCACGCCGATTGCAGCGTCTTTAATTTGCTGATTATTAACGTAAAAAAAACATTTCATTCACAAAATGTGGGTTTCAGAGATTGTTCCCCTTGTTGTGCGACCTCAGTCCGGGGTTGTGTTTGTGTCGTGCGACTCTCGAGGCCACGCGGTGTCAATCTACGTCCCGTTGTGTAGGTGCGCGTTGATGTGACGATGTCGCCTGCGCGTGGATGGAGGATCCGCATGTAAACAAAGATTGGCAATTTATGGGAAGTAGAGGACACACACACACACACACATGGCTTGACAAAGGCGGAGATAAGATCTTTGTTGCTGCCAGGGATGTCACACACACACACACACACACACAAAGCGGACTAAGAGGCCTGTGCATCCATACCAAATTCATTAAGTGAGAACAATGGTTGGGCAACACCTGAGGCAAAACTTGATATAAGTTTGCATCGTGGACTCGCACGCACACACGCACACGCACACGCATGTTTGACTATTCAAACTTTAAATGTTGTCATCTGCGTCACTTCATCAGTGTCTCTGTCTTTCTCTCTTTACCCCGCATTGAAACACACACACACAGACACACACACACACACAGTGGTGCAGTTGTGAGTTCAAAGCAGTGCCCCGGGCCGCTGATGGAGGGAGGGAGGGAAAGGGGGGGGGGGGGGGGGAAGGAAGGAAGGAATATGAAAGAATGAATGAATGAAAGGAAGGTAACATACCTGCAGGGGTCAGAACAGGTGAGCTTTAATGGAGCCTTTCCCTTTCAGAGCGCACACACACACACACACACACACACACACGCCTGCGTACTGTCACTCTTTCTCTGACCTCCGCTACACAACATTTGTCTGCTCAGGTGAGTGATGAAGTGTTGCCACGGCTGCGCTGTGTCTTTTTTTATTTCTTTTTTATGATCACCTCCCATGTTTGGAGCCAAACTGGGAGAGAGGTTTGTTCCCCCAAAAGACCCACGGGAGCGCTGTGGTTGAGTGGCTGTGGGTTTGTGACCTTTGACCTCCCCCGCCGCCCGTGTTTCTGGCGGTGTCGTGGGCCGACGGGAGTCGGAGCTTCACCTTGTAAACACGTGGATTCAATTCAGAGTGCGGTGTTTTAGTAAGTGGGACTGAAGGTTTTTTTTCCTCAGGGGGGGGGGGGGGGGGGGGGGGGGGAGGGTGTGGTGTTCCACGGCTGCGCTGTGTCTTTTTTTATTTCTTTTTTATGATCACCTCCCATGTTTGGAGCCAAACTGGGAGAGAGGTTTGTTCCCCCAAAAGACCCACGGGAGCGCTGTGGTTGAGTGGCTGTGGGTTTGTGACCTTTGACCTCCCCCGCCGCCCGTGTTTCTGGCGTTGTCGTGGGCCGACGGGAGTCGGAGCTTCACCTTGTAAACACGTGGATTCAATTCAGAGTCCGGTGTTTTAGTAAGTGGGACTGAAGGTTTTTTTTCCTCAGGGGGGGGGGGGCGGGGTGTGTGATGAAGGTCATTATTGTGCCGTGTGGGAGAAAAGCCTCCGTCCTCACCTTCCACTCTCAGCTCTGATCTCCTCCTCCACAGGGGGGAGGAGGGAAGGGGGGCAGGTGACTCTCTCTCTTTCTCTCTCTCTCCCCCAGCCGTCAGAGCTCTTCCCCGGGGCGCTGACAGCCCTCAGCCCCCCCCCCCCACCCCCCACCCCCGGTTCCTGGTTCCTGGTTCCCAGCAAAGCTCTGACCTCAGGCTGGACCACGGGACACACTCGGAGTCTACAGGAGCACATAGCTTCACTTTCTAATCCAGAATCGAAGGCAGCCATGAATAGGAAAATGGAATAAAAAGAATCTGTATGTTGCTCTATTGCTATTTTTTTATTTCATCATTATACAATAATTGCAAAAACGAAGAGTTTGCAGAAAGCGGTTCCTCTTTTAATGACTGATTTGAGTGCACTGTACGTCTGATGCATAGTTTACGGAAGTGTAATAACTGTCATGAAAGGAAACAAAAAGGGTTCGAATTCAGAATGGTGCCTCAGATCCAGAAAACGCTGGCTTGACATTTGGAGGAATTTACAAGTGACCCTTTCTCTGCATTTCATCAGGTGTGTGAGAGGTGACCTAAAATAGGTGGGCTGTCTCACACACACACACACACACACACACACACACACACACAAGCCCCTTCATTGTGCTTCCGAAGCTTCAACAAAGCAAAGAAAGAGAAAAAGGCCCTATTTACCTGAACCACCTCTGCGTAAAGAACGAGGGATCAACACCGCCTTTCTTTTTTCTTTTCTTTTTTTTCCTTTTTTTACTGCCCCTTCACCCCGCTTTACCTCCCTCGGCCCCGATCGCCCCATTGTCGGAGAGGACAAAGGCCAGGAGAGAGAGAGAGAGAGAGAGAGGTGAAGGGGGAGGACTCACCTGATAAGAGGATGAATGATCCCATTCACTCTGAGGAGGAGGAGGAGGAGGAGGAGGAGGAGGAGGAAGAGAAAAAGAAAAGAGATGATGAATTTCCCCCCTTTTTAAAAAGAAAAAAAAACTTGATTCGAATTTTACTGAAGGCAGCGTCAGATTTACATCTACGGCTTCCGTGTAGTTTGTATTTGTTTCACAGACAAAATGCCGATGGGAAAATGTATTTAAAAATGTTTCAAGCGAAAAAAAAATGGTGGCATTATGGGGAGAACGACCTGTGACCTCTGACCTCTTCCAATATCCTTTGGAATCATTACAGGAGGTGGCTGATCATTTGGATGAATAATGGATGTGGCCTTCAAGTTTGTGGGACAAAGTAAAATCGCCTAAAATAACTGAGTTTTGACTAGGTTCCATTAATGAGGGTTACACACTTTATTAACATGCAAATGCCCGACGCAACCATCCATTCAGCACGTTTCGGTCAGCGCCAAAAAAAATTCCAATTCAAAAAAACGATTCTTAGGCTGAGGGAACTACAGTGAGCACATTTGTTCGCTGATTCGCTAATTGCAAAAATGATCAAAATTCTCTTTCTGAGGACGTTTGTGATTCCGTGGCATATGGCCAACACCAGCCAAAAAGCACAAATGAAAGCCCAATGCGAAATGATGCCAAAACGAGTTATTGTTATAGGTCATGTACGATTAATCAGCGCGTGATTTTTTTTTTGGGATCTGAAGGCGGGATTTGACCCCTCGAATTCACGGAGGCTCGGAGAAGGACGGAGAGAAAGGAGAGAGGGAGGGAGGAGGGGGAGGAAGGGAGGGGACAGAGGAGAGGAATTTATATGGCCGGGGCTATAGGTTATGGTGAATTATCCTGAATTAACAGTTTGTTTACTTTAGCTGGGAGGCTGCTGAGTGAGGCGGGTGACGGCGGGCCGTCAAGTGACCCCACCCTTTGTCATGGAGAGCGGAGGGGGCGGCGAACGCGGCCTCACGTGACTGGCAGGAATGTCACCTGGGACAATGCCGCGATTCTCCGCGACAGCAGCGTCCATCATCATTAAGAAGAAGAAGAAGAAGAAGAAGAAGAAAACTTACTGTCAGGCCGCTGTGACTTTGACCCTTGACCTCAAAATCTAAGCTGGAGTCCCTTTAAAAGGGGCGAAATATTCCCACATTTATTATTTATTATTACACACACACACACACGCAGTCTGATGATTTTTAAATGTTTTCTGTTCATGTGTGTCTTCTGGAAAAAAAAAAACACCACATTTCCACCTGTTTCCTGCAGAAATCTACGCACCTACATAGAAAGATGAAACTGAAAACTGTTCAAAAAATGAAATGTTTTCAGTATTATGCAAAATATTATAAAAAAAATATATATATAAACACACGGTAAAGAGGAATCATTTCCTTCACAGCTCATGGATTGTTGTTATTAGTATGTGACCAACCAGGCCGGAGCAGATGTGCAACTTTGGAATCTGGAAGAATTAGCTTTGAGTCAAGTTATTTTTCTTATCCAGATGTTTCCGAGTAAGTCACGTCAAGTCCAACACAGAGCAGAAACTTTGTCGCACTTTTTATCATACGTGTCACTTCTGGCTGACATGACGGCCATTTGCATGCATTTCCTGGAGGCTAACGCCCCTCTTAACACTACACACACGCAGTGTCATGCAGATGTAAATGGGATCCAGGGTTTGTTTACGTAGCCGCTGTCTCCAAACAGCTGGCATTAGCATGAATGACTTGTGGAACAAAGCTCGTGTTAGCATTCACTGATCTACCTTCTAGCGCACAGCGGCTCAAAGTCGGCGGAGGGAACGTCATTAGCGCCTCATTTGCGGGGCCTCGCTTCAAACGCCGGCTTTATCACACAGGGACTGAAGGCGAGGTTTCAAGAAAATAACCACAATGCACTTTGAGCGTTAAAGGTTCAAACAGAAGTTCAAGCATTTATTAGTCATGTGTACATTGTATAATGAAATTCTTTTTTGCCTTCCACTCCAAACATCAAACATTAAAAATTATAATAATAAATTAAGAAATAATAAAAAAAAAAAAAGGAAGTTAAATATAAAATATAAAAATACAAAAATACGGAAAAAGAGAAGAGAAGTGGATTGGAATTGGAATGGATTTTTTTCCCCGCCACATTTTAAAGAAAAATCTAGATTTTTTTAAAAATTCACGAATGTTCCTAAAATTGCCGTTTAATATTGTAGTATTTGGTGTATAATTCAGCAGGACTGTCATTTGTTCAAAATACTCTGAGAGACTTATTTCATAGCGATTTGTACGTCCAGAAAATCAACAGGCATAAATCCCCCAAAATCTGGAATGGAAGTAGAGCTCCGACAACCGGGAGACGTGAAGTCAACGCAAGGAAAAGGAGGACAAACATTTCACGGCTCCTGTGTGTGTTTGTTCACTGATGAAGCCCAAGGAACGCTTTGTCGCCTGAGTGACGGTGAGCCAACGTTTGTGGAGTCAATTAGCAGATGTTAATGGATCCATTCACTTACAGTGGAGCCGTCGATGGGACGCTGACACCCAGACGGGCGACAATCAACACCAGCCTCAAAGTGCGGGTGCGGGTCCGGTCCAGCAGCGGAGCGAGCCGATTGGACAGAGGAAGCACACTTGACGCCAAACGGGACGTCAAATTGGCCACAGGTGACGAAAACGGCGCAAAACAGTCACGCAATATTCACAGCAACTTTTGTCGGCCAGAACAAATACTGGTAAGTCGGGTTTGGTCGGATTGAAATGTTCATGCCTTGGCAAGTGTGTGTGTGCGCGCGTGCGTGTGTGTGTGTCAGCAGACTGTGAGCAGATTACACTTTGGGGGAGTTTTAGTGGACACAGCTCTGTGAAAACTCATCAGGCTAATTCTGCAGCACTTTAATCCACGGGTCTAATTCCAGTGTCTCAGACAGTGAATTATCGTCGAGGGCAACGAGGGCCTCGCCAAAACAAAGACGACTCTCCCTGCTCCTGTGGAACCGAGAGAAAAAAAAAGTTGAATTCATTTTTTATTTTTTTTAATCGAAACTTTATTCGTTTCATCAGACTCTGGGGGAAAAAAAGAAATTTGCTTTTAAAGCTGCGGAGGAACAGAACTGCTGGCGTTTGTTTTTTTTCCCTCCTCCTGTCAAATCTTCGTCAAACAGTTTTAACAGTGAATTGACAGGAAAAAAAGAAAAAAATCCGACCGCAGCCCTAAATCCGCCACCCAGCCCCAAATCCCCAAAATCCCCGCTCTGTCTAAACTCCAACAACGCGCACAGGCCGCGGCCTCCGCCCAAAATCCCTCGCACCCATTCTCCGACGGCCTCCCGACGCGGCTTCCTTAGACCAACGAGGAGATCAAAACCTGGACGGGAGTTTCCCCCGTTTTCTATTTATTTAGTTTGCTAAAGTTTATTTCCACGTTAATCCGGCGGAGTCTGAGGTCTGCGCTAACTGTTTTGCCTTTATGCGCTAATCACCCCCCAGGACTCTGAGCCCATAATTCATCAACCTGGAACCTGCACACAGATTTTTTTTCTGGCTCAGAGACGGATTATGATGAAATGTTTGCTTCGTTTTCTTTTTCGTGATTCGAATGACCTGTAACCTGAGACGAGCTTCAGATCTTTTCCTTATCCACAATAAAACGCTCAAAACATGCCTGAGACTGTAGTTGCATGGTTATTCCGCTTTCTCTTTCGTGTTTATATACACCAAAACATTTATAGCAGAAAAAAGTGGTGGATGTTGTGTTTACGATTGGAAAAATGCGATTTTCTTCTGAAGGTGGAGGATCTGTCACGTTATTGTTTTGGGTGTTAAGGCTGCGACCAATGCCAGACACAGAGGAAGATTTTGTAAATACGACAATGTGTGCGCATGACCGCGCACACTGCGACACACACACACACACACACACACAGGATTATTGTGTCTGGTTTGAAGCATGTGGGATACGTCACGGAGCTCCGCAGGTCGCCCCCCACCATCCCCATTCCCTGCTGATGATTAACTTAGTTCAGCTAATTAACACACACGCACACACACACACACACACTGTATCCCCCCTCTGCCAACACCTCCTCAGGTCAAACAAATCCCTCTTAAATCTGGGCCTGCAGCCGGCAAACAGGGGGTAACCCTGTGTGTGTGTGTGTGTGTGTGTGTGTGTGTGTGTGTGTGTGTGTGTGTGTGTTGACATGTATGAATTCCCCTGACGTCCTGTAAAAACCTTTCCAAACAGGTTCCAGAGCTCAGTTTTTTTTTTTCTCTCTCTCCATCATTCCTGAAATGTGTCTCCTCGTCATCGTGAGAAAGTGTCGAGGTGTCAGATTTCAGCCGTTGCCACGGCAACTAAACCAAAAAACTCCCGAAAAGCGTGAAGAGAAGTGAAGGTTTGTGTTAACGGTTACACTTTCAGGATGTTTAGAAGGAAGTGTGTCATTGCCCCCCCCCAACACGAGTGGACTTAACAACTCTGTGTGTGTGTGTGTTGGGGGGGTGAGGAGATGGGGGGGGGGGGCTCAGACAGACAGTAAAACATATGTCGCTCCCAGGGAGGCGTCATCGCACTAATTCGGTCATGCTGCAGCGTGGCGCTCAATAGTTCTGATGGTCCACACAAAACCTTTACAGCTGGCCAGAGGCCGGGCGCAATATGGAGGGGAGGAGGACCCCCGAGAGTGTGTGTGTGTGTGTGTCTCCGAGGCGCACGGGACAGTAGGAGGTGTCGTCCCCTCTGCTCCTCTGTCTGTCTGCATGTCTCACATTCCAGCTCCCGGTTTCTGGCCGGAAAAGGAAAAAAAAAAAATCTTTCTAATATTGCAGGGAATATTTCCCGGTTTACTTCCTGTTTCCTTTTTCATCCTGAAACCCTTTTGATGACAGGAAACAGAAATGTAAATAAACCGTTTCTCCTTCAACACACACTCTCCTCCTTTTTGGTTTCCTCCTTTCTCTCGTCTCCTCTCGTCTTTCTATCTTTTCCCTCTGACCTCCTCACCCTCGCAGCCTTGGCCTCCTCTCCTCCTCATCCCTCCATCGTTTTCTGTCAGCTCCTGTCATCGTCCACCTCTTTCAGCTCGTCTTCCTTTCTCTCCTTTTTTTGCTCCTGTCTTTTTGATGTCCCCGCTCAATCCTTTTATCTCGCCACTCTTTTATTCCTCATTTCTTTTCCGCTCTTTTCTTCTTCTTCTTTATTCCTTTTTAGGTTCAATGTGCGTCCCTCTTTTTCTCTAACCTGTTTTCCATTTTCTTTTTTTTTACTTTCTATTCTCTCTCTCTCCCTGGGTTTCAGTGTCCGTGATGAATGGCCAAGGCGACAGCTTGGTCTTGGCCCCTGGAGGCAAAACGGGGGATGCCAGGCACACGCACGCACGCACACACACTGTCCCTAAATATCTGACCTGGATGGTGAAGGTGTTAAACTGGGTTGAAGGACAAACTTTCCTGCGTCAGGTCACATGCTCACCCTACATTTAGAGGATTCCGATTATTGCGTAAGTCATTACTTAACATTCTATTTATTCTGCCACATTTTTCAACCTCATTATCTTGGATTTTTTTTTTTTTTTCTTCTGAGGCGTTTGTTGGCCTTTTGAACCCTTTTTGTATTTTTATTGCGAGGGCAAACCAAAAAAATATATATTTATTTATTAAATTGATACATTTCTCCTTTTTTTTTTTATTGGCTGGTGTTTCTGTGAGTCACAGATTTTTTTTTACCTGCGCAGGTGACTCACACTTAGAGACCGGGGGGGTTCCCGGGTCTGCAAACACACCGTCAATTTAGAAAGGCCCACGACGCCGGAGATCAAAGAGCGGGAGGGCGAAAGGGGGCGTGGCCCCCTGGCTCCGTCAGGTTGTCGCGGGAGACGGCGGTCCCTGTCGTCAGGGCGGAAATTACAGGGTTGACGTCCAGGTAACTATCACCTGGTCTAAAAAAAATATATATTTATTTATTTAATTGATACATTTCTTTTTTTTTTTTTTATTGGCTGGTGTTTCTGTGAGTCACAGATTTTTTTTTACCTGCGCAGGTGACTCACACTTAGAGACCGGGGGGGTTCCCGGGTCTGCAAACACACCGTCAATTTAGAAAGGCCCACGACGCCGGAGATCAAAGAGCGGGAGGGCGAAAGGGGGCGTGGCCCCCTGGCTCCGTCAGGTTGTCGCGGGAGACGGCGGTCCCTGTCGTCAGGGCCGAAATTACAGGGTTGACGTCCAGGTAACTATCACCTGGTCTGTCTTTGTTTTCTGTCTCGTCCTCCCTCGCCTCCGTGGCCAAAAGTATGTGGACGGACGTCTCCGCTGCGGAATGGGTCGCCTCCATGTCGCAGGAATCAGACGGAAGGCCTGAAGCGCAGCGCGGAGTGATGTCGACGGAACGTTCGACGGTATTTAAGGAGCCCCCCCCCCCTCACCTGTCCACGCCCCCTCGTCCTGAGCAGGGGAGGTTCTCTCAGGTATTTTGGAGGCGGGACAGGAACGTAAAAATACCACAAAATCCTGCGAGAAAGTAAGATGGTGGAGGGCGAACCAGCAGGTCAAGGCCTCGTCCTCCCTTTCTCCCCCCCCCCCCCTTCAGAGGGGGAGGGGGGGATGGATCTGAGATCTGAAGGCCTTTTAGTGCAGGTGTGGTTCATTTGCTCTTTAATTTAGAAAAGTGACTCGCGAGAACCTCCCAAGGTTTACAGCTCGACCCGTCGTATTCAGATCCGACGAGAACTCCCACAAAGGCGGAGACTCTTCTTCTTCTTCTTCTTCTTCTTCTTCTATTGGACAACATCCGTCGCTTTATTGTCCATAACTTTAAGACAAAGTGAAACTTCATTGGGTTTTATGAATTGAACACATTTGTTGTCACTTGAATTTAGTCTAAGATGATGGATATCAAATATTCCCATGATGCTCCTTGAATTTGTAGGGACTCTCTGGATGTTTTTTCTCTTCTTCAATCGTTGTCTTTACCCAGACAGACGGTTTATAAGGGACTCTGGAATTTACAGTGGACAAACTCTCTCTCTTTATCTCTCCATCACATTGTTTTCTTCCTTATCTCTTAATCGCTTCCTCCTTTTCTCTCCGTTTCTATTGTGGCCCTATCTCCTCTTTATTGTGGTCTCTTTCTCGGCTCTATTCCACCGTTGGTCCTTTTTCTTTTTTTTTTAAGCCTCCAAATCTGCATCGTCTCTTCACGTCAAACAGAGTTTTTATTTTTTCCTTCTTTCTCTGTCTCTGAATTGACGGCTTGTCTCGTGGGACGGCGGTGATTGTGCGACGCTAATCGGAGACACACACACACACACACACACATCTGTCACAGAGGCAGTCAAATGGTCAATATGCTGACAAGCGCTCAGGGCCGCGGCCCCTGTGGGGGACCGGTGTTTATGATTCGCTGTAATCCATCCTAGAAAACACACACCATTCTTCTTTAGTCTCCCTGCTAACTGGTCTCCACAGAAACGCGAGGAGGTCCTCTCATCGTCCCCAGAATGCATTGCATCAATGCAGATTCACGAAAATATATTGTTTCACTGGATGTTTTCAGAGTTCAAGTCAGAATTGCAAAATCTGCATATAAAAGACGAACCGCCTGGGACTAAATCAGCCCGAACTACATCCGAAAAGAAATGTAGCAGAAAATAACATTTCATTTCCCTCCATTTTGTTTTTGTTCGTGACCAAAGGTCTTAAGCTAAAAAAAAGCTTCGGGCTCTCAGCCTGACCTTCTGCATCTTCGGATCTTTCTTTGAGGACGGCTGGACGGGACTTTTCCATATAAAACCAGTTGAGGCCAAACTCAAGGCCAGACGCCGCTGCCGGTTTACCGAGTGACCTCTGACCCCTGAGGCCGAGGAGGAAGTGCTTGGTAAACAGCAGAGGGGATGGGAGGACAGTAGATATGATCTGAGGCTGATTCAATCACAGCACCGTGGGAAACTCTCACACACACACACACACACACTCCACCATCTAGACAACAACACAGGAAGGAGCGACTAAGTGGTCGTCTCCATGGAGACGACGCCCGCCGCACAATCCGCGACTCTGTGTGTGAACCTTTGCCCCTGAAGCATTTGTGTGTGTGTGTGTTCACCACTTAGTACGAAAACCCGCGCTGAGATTTCTCGGCATGTGGTCCTCGGACTTGAGAAAGTGGATGGCGAAAACACACTTCAAACACACAAACACACACACACACACACACATTTCCTCACTGTCTCCGCGTGTCATTTTCCGACCTCCTTCTGCGTTGATGGATGCGGCCGTGCAGCCGCTGTGCGTGTCTGAGTGTGTGTGCGGGTGTGTGTGCGGGTGTGTGTGTGCAGGGGTTTTATGTGCGCTGTGTTTGGACTGTGGCCTCTTGTTAACGTCCCTCTGGCTACAAACACACTGACATGTGATTTATGGAAATGAGCCATGGACGGAAACGCAGTTGGATAAATCAAACGCACCCGACCTGTGCCGTCTGTGTGTGTGTGTGTGTGGGTGCGGAGAGTGAGGGTAAGAAGCCGGGAAACGAATAATAAAAAAAAAGGGGGACACCGAGAGAAAGTGTGCGAATCTCTTTGGATGTTTTTAATGCAACATCCTGCCACAGAGAAAAAAAGATATAAATCTGCACGTGAGGAAAAGGTCAAATGCTTCCGAAATAAGGTCACATTCAAAAGCTGGGCCTATACCGCAGTTTTTCAATCGCACTTCCTGTGGCGTTGGTGGTGATTGTGTTGCGATCCGACTCCTTCCTGTTTTGGATTTTTTTTGCCTTTTCCTCCGCCCACCGGCCTGCACAGCTGAGGCTCATCCACCAATCAGCTGTCCTCACCAGGTGCAGGTATTTAAACGCAGGCCCCATCTCCTCACGCTGCTTGTGTGTCGGAAGTCAGATGCTCTCCGTTTTTTTTTTTTGTTTTGTATTTTATTTGGTCCTTTGCATCCTGATCTGACCCAAAACCTATATGATATATTTCCGTTTTCTGATTAAAAACACATTCTAATCCTCCATAACCTTTTCTCTTTTTCCCCCTTTATCTCAGAAAACATGTCAATATATTTGTGTCCTAGCTGCACATGACCTTGTGATGAGTGACAGATTGGTCTCGCATCCATGTGTTGTCCGTCATTAAAGCGTAAAAAAAAAAGAAAACGGACACAACTGCCCCCCAATCCTCTGAACATTTCGCTCTGGTCACTCGAGCCCTTTATTTATTTATTTGTTTCTTTTTCTTTTTTGGTTCTGAACGCTGCTCTGCCCTAACGATGCTTGAAAGCGGTTCACCCTGCGCCGAGCAGGTCCAGCTGGCGGTTCCCCTCCCACGATGATCTGCTTAGCGGGATCGGCCAAACCGCCAATTCATAGTTTGTGTGTCAGTGTGTGTGTGTGTGTAAAGATGGGGATGGCCCTCCTGACCTTGCCGGGTTTTAGCTTCTGGGTATTAGCGGGTTAATATGAGCGTTCAGAACGACCTCCCTCCCCCTGGCGAACTGTCCCGAGAACCCGCCGACCCCTGCTCGCTCAGGTTACGCCGGCTGGAGGAGGGTCATCCGTCCTCATGACTCCTCAATAAAAATGTGTTTGTCTGTGGAATTCCCCCAACAACTTCATATGAAATGTCAATCTAGTCAAATATACCAAACAGTACCCAGTTTGAAATGTTAGAGCAGTTAGGGATGAGACCTTTTTAATTCAAGTGGGAATGAATGGAGGATTTCATTTTATTTTTATTTTAGTTTCACGAACCATTTATGCAAATTTTTTGGATTGAATGGATCAAGTAAATGCTTGGATAGCTTTTTTTTTTTGTGCTTATTTTGATTTAAGAGATGAGTTTTTATGGAAGACGGTTGAAGTTAGGAAACGGAGACAGGAGGATGATCCCTGGTCATGGTGGGGGAGGGGGGGGGGAGGGGGGGGTTACCTGGGATCAGGAGGACGAACTCATTGAACTCACCTTTGGACACGCAGAACAAACAGGAAGCAGCGACAACTCTCGATTGCGTGGCGTGATCTCGTCAACGCCTTATGTCGGATTTCAGGCTTTTTGACACAGACACTCTCTCTCTCTCTCTCTCTCTCTCTCTCTCACACGCACACACACACACACACACTAACACTCTGTCCGTCGCACACCAGGAAGTGTGACGGATTGGGAGGGCTTCGAGAATTTAGATGACAAATTCGCTGTAGATTACACACCGTGTGTGTTGACGTAAACGGGTGTGTGTCTGTGTTTTGAAATTCTGCCCCTATGTTTTTTTTTTTGTGTGAATGCTTTTGTCCAGTGTGTGTGTCTGTGTGTGTGTGTGTGTGTGTGTGTGTTTAGCAGGTTTAATCAGAGAAGGCCTTGTCCAGGATAAATTTGTGGCTCCCGGCCTCCTAATTCATCCTGGGCCTGTTGGCCTTGGGCCACTAATGAAAACCCACCAAGGTTAACCAGCCACACACACACACACACACACACACACACACACACACACACTTCCTCCTGCACGTCTTCATCTCATCCTCTCAGTTCCCTTTCACACACTCTTTTGTTTTGTTTGCCTTTTTTTTTTTTATCATTCCCACTTTTCGGAGTTTTACGCAGCAGAAACCGTTTCGTTTTTTTCATCAGAGAAAAAAAAAAAATCCATTATGGCTCAAAAACTCCAACTAAGTGGAGACAGGAAATGCTTCCCAGTGAAATCAGAGTGGAAGCCGCTTTGTATTTGGACAAATCCTCATGCTTGATATTTCCTTTTCGTCACCTCCTCAGTGAACGGGCGAATGCATTTTTCCTCGCTCGTGTCGCGAGACTAAAATAAAGAAATGCATACATTTTCACATTTGGCAGAAAAATGGAAGATGGTGGAGATGGTGTGAGAGGAAGAGATGGAGAGGAGGCAAGAAAAAAAAAGGACGAAGGATGGAGAGTGGGAGAGAAAGTCCAGGATGTGAGAGAGCGAGAGAGAGAGAGATTTCCCAAGAGGGCGAGTGGGGGGGGAAACCACACACACACACACACTGTACTTAATAATTAGACTTCATTAGTGACTATCAGATGGGACCAATCAGGTTGCGCTGTTGTCGGAGGTTGAGGGAAAAGGTGTGTGTGTGTGTGTGTGTGTGTGTGATTTACTGGGGGGGCTCAGCTGAGTGTGTGGAGTGATCAGAGCCTCAATCAGACCCCATAACATGACCACACACACACACACATCATCTGGTCAGCCATTGTAATTCATCATATGTTACAAGTTGTCAGGTGTGCGCGCGCGTGTGTGTGTGTGTGTGTGACCTTCTGTTCAACGACAGGTCCAATACATATGATGCACATGTCATCCCTGCAACACAACATGTCAGCAGGCCGTGTGTGTATCTAGTATTTTAAAGGTCTTCCTCCTTCTGTCTTTTGTGTAGCTACAAGTGTGACAAATGACACACACACACAGTTTCTTGCTTACACAGATGGAGTATGGTCAGTTGTCTTGTCGGCCGCCCTCAGATCTTCAGGCATCCAACAGAAGCAGAATGCCAGCGTGTGGACACACACCAACACACACACACACACACCCACACACACACACACACTTACATACTTGGATGTACAGTAACAGGCTCTTTTTTTCTTTTTACAAACACTCAAAGGCGACTCATCCTCGCCACACTCCAGGAGAAACAGATCGATTCCCAAGACAGCTGCTGCACAGACAGGTGTGTGTGTGCGCGTGTGTGTGTGTGCGTGTGTGTGTGCGTGCGTGTCTCCTCTTCCTTTCACACTCAACAAAAGAAAGACAAAGGACTCTCAGAAACTCATCCTGATTTGGGCAGCACGGATGCACTTTACATTTAATATATTTTATTTTGAAATCCTGATATTGATTGAACTGGCTGCATTTTAGTTTGAAAGTTTTATTTTGCACTGATTCATGTTTTGAATTTTGGGAGAAAAATAAAAAAACATTAAGTGTCTGCAAAATATTTGTATATTTTTGGGGGATTTCATCCTTTTCATGCAGAGCCAAATCAATTCAATTTCACCTGTCAATCATCCGAAGAGTAATTCACCTCTAATCTGGGATTTATTTTTTAAACTCACACACGGCCGCTCTGACTGAGCCGTTTCTCTGGTCTTTAAACGGGACCTTGAAGTAACCCTCCTCACACACACCTACACACACGCACGCACGCACACACACACACACACGCACACTCCCTCCCCCTTTCACCTTGACTTGTGTATTCAGTTGCAGCCTTTTACTGCCTGTAAAAGCAGCTTGAGGACCATTGTCAACTTTGACCCCAGCTACAGGAATAGAGAGACACACACACACACACCCTGTCGTTTTGGTC
Organism: Colistium nudipinnis; assembly: GCA_016785305.1. Classification (NCBI taxonomy): domain Eukaryota; kingdom Metazoa; phylum Chordata; class Actinopteri; order Pleuronectiformes; family Rhombosoleidae; genus Colistium; species Colistium nudipinnis. Next base: position 478,344 of record JAFBJU010001534.1, read on the forward strand.
TATACGTGTGTGTGTGTGTGTGTGTGTGTCCATCACTTATTTGATCCACAGTGTGTGCGTTTTAAGATGTTGGATTTTCTATCGTAAGATTTTCTTTTTTCTTCGAAACGACAAATACACAACTGCATTGATCGACAGTGAAACCAATAATGACTATTGTGTGAATTCACACAAAAAATTGTGCGACAACTTTTGCCTAAACTAAGCTCTCAAACCCTCAAAATCTCACACTGAATAAATCGGATATGGAAACGTGTGGCGGAAACAATCTCCTAATTCTTGATCCCCTCATTGCGGTCGCTGTCTGTGCGTGTGTGCGTGTGTGTTGTTCGGACACGTGTGTGTGTGTGTGTTGTTGGGACACGCGTGTGTGTGAAGTGAAGGTGCTTCGGTGCTAAGCAGAGAACAGGCGAGGGTGAAAGCTGATCTGCTTTGTGGCCGATCCAGAAAGAGAGAGAGAGGATTGGAAATGGACAGCAGCAGCGTAGCTTTCACTGCTGGCGTCAGTGCGCGTGTGTGTGCGCGTGTGCGCGTGTGTGCGTGTGTGGTAAAAAGAGCAGCTATAAAAAGAATAGAGTTACTGAACACAAGGTGGAGTGAAAAAAAAGAAGAAAGAACAACAATAGCTGATACCCACACACACACGGACCGCAGGTTGACCTCTGACCCCCTCAGCTGCCGTCATGCTTGCTTTGGGCTTGGTGCCGCGCGACAGGTGAGCTCGCAGAGAGACGGCGTCCCGGGATGGTTGAGACGCTTCGCATTTCACACACACACTGGCACACAAACACACGCACACGCCGACAAAGAGGGTTAAAAGCATCCATGCCTACACACACACACACACACACACACACACACACACAGTGGCACGAGGTCAGGGCCGGGTCGGGGCCGACACGCACCCTCACACGCACGCACACACACACACACACCACTGCTCCTTGCATTCCTACATATGTCAGTTGTGTAATTAAAAGGCTGGCACCTCTTTGTCACTCTCACTGTGACACACACACACGGATCCACACTACACACACTTTAACATACATACAAAAAAACAATCCTGTATATTGTCAGTATATTATATATGATGCAAACATCTGACACATTCTCAGGTGTAGAATACAGCAGCATGTGCACAATTTGTTGGCACACCCCTTTCAAGAGATGTACTATATTTTCTGAGTCAGACAAGGTGGTGCGAGTCGCATACGTGTGTGTGTGTGTGCGTGTGTTTCCTGAAACTCAGAAGCGTGTGTTGGGCTGTGATTTTAAAGTCGGGCCAGTCTCGCAGACGCCGACGTTAAACGTCAAGAGAGTCGGACGAGCTGTGAGAGGATCTGATTTATAGACCTGATGTTTGAGAACCCGTTATTATTCTGCTTTTAAAGATTGAGTCAGAAAATGTGACGGCATTTCATCCTCGGACACTCTGACACACACACACACACACACACACACACACACACAGGCTGCTGGCTCTGCTCCAGTAAATACTACAGCGCCGTTTAATGGATATGTGACAGATAACATTATAGAGCAAAAGCCGCTGGCACGATACCAAATCTGTGTGTGTGTGTGTGTGTGTGTAATCCAAAGGTCACTCAGGGTTTACTCTGTTGGTTGATGTTTGGGGAAAAAAAAGAGAGTGAAAAATGTTATAAAAGTTGGAAAAGGAAAAACAGCTGAAAAAAAAATCCCTTCACTTGAGGAAATGGATTCAAGTCTATGAAGGATATGTAAATATATTTATAATTTATAAATATATATATTGAGATAGTGTGTGTCTGTGTGTGTGTGACGCCTGGGCTCTGACGTCACGCACTCACTTGAAAGTTGAAACGGACTCTTCTGGTAAACATAATAAACAGAAATGGGCTTGAAGGCTCCATTAGTTCTGCTTATGTTAGGAAAAGTGCTCCGACGTACCCAAAGTTATTTTAGGCTCCGAGAGAGAGAGAGAGAGAGAAAAAAAAAAAGCTCTACAAAGAGAGGGATGTGTGTGAAAGTGAAACGAATTCAAAAGAGGAGCGAAATGACATTTAAATATCCATAATTGAGCTTGGAGATGGGAATTTTCTGGAACTGAGTGGACGGGGAGATCCGATTGGCCGCTGGTCTCAGGTTGGGGGCGGGGCCCTGGAGCTCTGAGCTCATTACTGCTGATAAATAACAGAGTCATAAAGAAGAGATGGAACCGTGATAGAGAAACACAAACACACACTGACAAGAGTTTAAATATGGAGCCAGACACTGTGTCTCCATCTCCACTGTGTGTGTGTGTGTGTGTGTGTGTGTGTCACTGTTCATTACCTGTGTGTGTGTGTGTGTGTGGGTCAGGGTGTGCCTGTGTGTGTTCCTGTCTCTGCGTGTGTGGGTCAATTAGAATCAATTTGTACCCGCAGCTGCTTGGTCTCCCCCTGTGTCCATCGTCTCTTTGACTCTTCTTCTGAAAAAAGGTCAAAGGTCACGGGTGGCCAGGTTTTTGCACAACAGGCTTGGGAGTGGATTTTTACCAGACTGAAACCCCGCGTGTGCGTTGTTTGTTCCGCTGCGTGTGTGATGGCACATGGTGACATGTTTTATCAAGGTGGTGCAGGACCGGCCCTTGGCCTCCGTACTTTCTATTTCACGGTGTGTGTGCGTGAGTGTGCGTAGGTGTGTGAACAGTGTTCACCTTGTTCGAAGACCATAAAAGTGTTGTGTTTTTTATCAGTGATTGATTGCTTGGGCCCCAACTTAGGTATTAGCAGCTCTGTGTGTGTCTCGTGTGTGTGATGCGTGTGCGCGCTGATGGGTTGTGGTGGGGTTTGGTTCCCTTTTGTGTGTGTCACATGCCAAATTGTGTCGGCATGTGCATGCAGGTTTTTGTGTATGTTATTGTGTGTTTGCGTGTGTGTGTGTGATGCTGGTTAATGATTGCAGGGTTTTGAAGCACAGGCTTCCTGTGGGTTTAAATCCAGCGCTGATAGGAGGAGCTGGGGTTGTGTCAGGACACACACAGCAACACACACACACACACACACACACACACACACAGTTGTTTGGTGGTGTTAAGTTTTCGGCTGCTTATTAAGAGTCTACGAAACGTGTGTAACGTGAACCAATAATATTAGTATTCATCCACAAATGTGGATGAATACGCCGCAGAAAATAGTCCCCATTAATTGCCCAAATCTCTGTAACATTTGTTTTATAACCATAACTATATAAATACACACACACACACACGTATATATATTTGCGGGTCCATTTATGAGTTTCTGTCTTTAAATGGAATTTATTTACCATATTAATAATGTGGTAATTAACACTTCTCCAGACTTTTGATTGGCAAATGTCGGCTATCATAAATAACCAAAAATAAATGACTTTTTCCAGTTTTTTCGTTTCACATTCAACTCTTAAAAGTATTCGAGAACTGTCTCACGTCCAGCGTGAGTTTTTTTTTTGTGTTTCTTGCGTGGTAAAGCCAAACCTGAAATTTTGTGGTGTAGTTTGGTTTGTAGGTCGCACAAACTCACTTTGCCAGTTTCTCCTGGCTAAGAGGGTTTTAGTGAGTCTGGATTTATGGCGTCGGAGAGGAGACGCGGGGCCAGCCGGTAATTCACCCACCCGGTTTCGTATCTTCAACTCGTTGTGTAATTGTTGCGTGTACGACATGAGTAACTCTCATAAAACAGGAGTGTGTGTGTGTGTCTGGAGCCAGTGGCGCACACTTGTTTGTCTTGGGACGACTGTTTTTCTGGACAATGAAGAGGCGGAGATTGGCAAACACACACGCAGCCACGCGCGCACACACACACTCACACACACACACTGTACTGTCATATTTGACCTGGGTTTCTGTTTGATTTCTCTCTCTCTAATACACACACACACTTTGTCATGTGTCGTAACGACATCAGTCTTGTCGCTCACACACTGTGTGTGTGTGTGTGTGTGTGTGTCTCTGATCATGTGACTAAACATTAACCAGGAAGAGGACAGTCGCTCCACTGTGTGGCCGCGTCCACCCAGACAATCATTCACCGGCCTGACAGCGTGCGTGTCGCAAGAGCCGCACTTTTTCTTCAGGAGACATACCAACAGATTACCTGTGTGTGTGTGTGTGTGTGTGTGTTTGTGCGTCACTTTTGCTTTGTGCAGCGTGTCGTGGTCCTCTGTGTTTTGGATGCGTCTCACTCCCGTGGACTGTCGTGAGACGCATCCTGTGGCCGTGCTGTGTGTAAGTGTGCATGCCAGGAGGGTAATTACAGGCTCAGTGCAAGGCCCGGACAAATTACAGAGGATCCCACACACACACACACACACACACACACACACACCTACACACACACACTCCCTGTTACTACCTCTCTTTTTCTCTCCACCCTTCTAACCTCGAGCGTTGCTTAACACTCAGAGCTCAGTCAGATCAGACCATAACAAAAATATATCCCTCACACACACACACGCACACACACACACTGACACACAAACACGCACACACACCCTCTCTGGTTAGGAAACAGCCACAGAAAACATCCACGGTCACAAGTCATTTCGTCTCGTAATGACTCAACGTCTGCCAACAAAAGTGAAATTTTATTGCAAACTCAACTCTTCAAATGTTTATTTGAAATGAAACATTTGGTACAAAATAAACCCAGGAAGCTCGGTTGTGTGTGTGTGTGTGTGTGCGTTAATATTCAGTGCCTGTAAAATTTTATGATCATTTTGTGACGGAGTTGTACCAGAGGAGTCCATAAAAACGTTCTAGTAAAATTTAAGGACCTAGAATTAAATACAAATAAACATTAAAAGGGCAATATTCCAAAATATGTGTAATATGCCACTGGGTTACACACGATCTGCGTGTTTTTTTTTTTTTCATCAACTTCCCGTGTGGAACAAGACTTCAGGAGATTCCTCACGCAACGAAAAGAGTGCGCAGCTTCTCCTCTATCTCTGCTCATCACAGGTCAGAGGTCAGATAAGGACTGTCTGCTGGGAAATGGAGTGACGGGGGGAGGGGGAGGGGGGGGAGGGGGTCACCTGATGACAAGACAGGAGGAAGAGGAAGCAGTTAGTGTGAGGACGCTACTGGTGTTGATAGGCTCCTCAGGAAGGCGTCTGATAAGTGAGGCTGCGCGTTACTGAGTAAGCGGAAACTGACGAGTGACGGATCAATACGTCAAAAATACTGTAACTAACTTTTAGGACGGTAGTAATGAGGTGACAAGTTTTCTGACCTCTGCTCCTTCACCTCCTCCCAGCTCCATTGATTAAACAAAAAAACAAACGACAACCCGAGATTATTTTAGAGGATCAATAACTGATCAGAAACGGAGAGAATCCGGGTTCTCCGCTCGTTTTTTTCGGTTCTCGGCAGCAGCGACCGTTGGTCTCAGCACGGAGAAATGTAGAACGGGATTTAACGAGGAGGGCATTGGTGGACTGATCGGAATGATTATTGATTTCTCTGGGGTGCGTGAGTGGAAACACTTGGTCCTCGGCAGTTTGGTGTTTGCTCCGTGTGACCGACAGATAAAGACTCTGCTCCTCCTTCTCTCCTCTTGGTTTTATTTTTATTTATTTTTTTAAAAGCCACCATCCAATACTTTTTTTTCATACCTTTTTTTAAAGCATCAGGTTTATTATTTGGAGGGATTTTCACATTTACCAATCAAATAAAAAGAAATCATGAAATAAAAACAAAACCCCCTAGATAGATAGATATATATATTAATTTAAATGTTTTATATATATATATAAGAACCGATGAGCCACGATGGGCCCAGCCAGATATGTCATAAATATTTCATTTCGTACAATGCAAGATTTAATGCTCCGCTCCCACCTTTATTTTAAAATAACAAACTTTGCTGGACGTCCAGAAAATAAAAACAGGTGTAATGATGTCACTGGACGGAAAGTAAAGAGTCCAGGCAGATGGGAATGGTGTTTTCCTGCTTTCTCCTCCTCCTCCTGTGAGTCTGTAAAACATGTCGCTCTTTGAAGGTATGTGCTAATAGGAGCTATTACACTCACTCTTCTCCTCCCCGCCCTTCCACTCTCCTCTCTCTCTCTCTCTCTCTCTACCTCTGTCCTTCTCTCTCTGCCTGTAATTAGCAGTGTGTGTTAACCTCAGTGAAACGCAGCCAGGAATGCCCCGACAAGCTCGTAAAGGTGACGTGAAATTACCAGAGACACCAGCAAACAGGCCTGAAGAGCTGCGGGATGATGGATGGATGCAAAAAAAAAAACAAGGAGAGAAAGAAACAAGTCACTGAGGCGGTTCCTGAATTTCACAAAAAACGAGAAACAAATCCCATTTGAATGCTGATTTTGATGAGATAAATGTCGATGATATATAACAGATATGTTCTGCATCAATAGAGAGCTGTGCTATAATTATACAGTAAAAAAAAACCTAAAAGAAATAAAGGTGAAGAAAGCAACTTCAATCTCTCTCTTTAATTGTGCAAATCGAAGAAATGGGGTTTTAAAAATACGTATTTGATTTTTATTTCCTAAATGTTCCGTTTATATTTGAAGGTTGTCGATTGAAGGTCGATTTTGCTCCAACCTATAATTTGGGATTTGTAAAATGAGATTTTAAAGGGATTTAGTCAAGTTAACATTTTTAAATGAGTTCAAGACCAGACGTCCTGGCTCGGTCTCCACGGCGGAGAGGGAAGCGGGTGTTAAAGGGATGAAAGAGAGGGGGGCGTTGAAAGAGGGCAAGAAGGAGGACGGAAGGAAAACGTGGAGGTGCGGAGGAGAAACAGAAGAAGGAGAGGAGGAAGGGTAGAAGGGGTCAGAGCTGACAGTGGGGGGTCAGCATGATGAAGCAGTAATGGAAGTGTGTGTGTGTGTGTGTGTGTGGTATCAGGAGATGTATGGCTGCAGAGACAGAGGCAGATTACAGCGGAAGGTAGAGAGGTAATGGTCTAAGTGTGTGTGTGTGTGTGTGTCAGTGCGCACTAATTGACAACATTTATTTTCTGTCTGCACTTTTTTGTGCAGTGTGCAAAGGTGACCTCTGATTGGCCGGAGAGATTTAAGGATGAGGTGAAAGGTTGTTCAGGGGTCGAAGAGACGGAGAGAGAGAGAGAGAGAGAGACATATCAACACCTTGTCCAATACCCACCCTGCACTGTGTGTGTGTGTGTGTGTGTGTGTGATCCATCCAACCCGGTAGATTCAACCAACCGGAGATGTTTGTGTGTGTTGGTGCGTGTGTGTGTGTGTGTGTTTGGGGAGGGGCTGAGGGATGAGAGCGATCCGTCTCCCGTGGCGACAGCCTGGACCGTGGACCCTTCCGTTTCCTTTAAATATTTACAGAGCCTCGGCCAATCAGAGCCAAGCAGATACTGGCCACCAGCCACCACATGAAGGAGTGTGTCCAGTGTGTGTCTGTGTGTTGCGCGGAGGCGCGTCAGTCTGGAGAGCAAAATGTAACACTCACTTAACGTGTTATGACAATTAATATCAGACCAACTTTCACTCACACACACACACACAACATGTAGGGGTACACACATTCATTGTCTTTCCCTTGAAACGACACACATGCAAAACAACACACCTCTCTCACACAGACACGTATGCTGTGTGTGTGTGTGTGTGTGTGTGCAGTGAAAGTGCTCTGCCTGCCTGTTTCAGCGAACAGTAAATTAATAAAAGAGCCTCTGAGAGGAAGTGGTTTCCAGACCGCCTCAGCATGTTGGAAACAGCTGTTTGTGCGCACATGTAATTGTGTGTGTGTGTGTGTGTGTGTGTGTGCACATGTGATTGAGCGCAGTCCGTAGCAGCATGTTTTCATCCTGTGTGTGTTTGCCTCAATCTGTGTATCTCTTGATGTGCGTGCGTGTCTGTGTCCCCCTGAGTGTGTGTGTTGTGTGTAATGTGTGTGTGTGTGTGTGCGCTCTGTTGTGTGGTGGGGGGGGGGGGGGGGGGGGTGTTGTCCTTTTGT
>JAFBJU010001534.1:490582-493082 GCA_016785305.1 Colistium nudipinnis
GGGGGGGGGGGGGGGGGGTGGATTGCCGGTAATTTAGGGATAAAGTGATAAACTGAGATTTGAGGATAATGAATGCACCATAGTTTTAAGTTTCGGTATAAATCAGTGATTCTCAACTGGTGGGTCGCAACCCAAAATGCACCCACTGGAGCCAACAAACAGCCCTGGCATTTGCAACAGACCTTTTGGACCTGAAGTGTGACCTAAAAAGCATATTAATATATTTTTAACCGTGCATCGAGGCAATGTGTATTACTGCGCTATTTTATGTGAACTTTGGGTCCAAATTTTGTGACGATAGAAGAAGAGTTGACCAGTTGGTAACCAGTGGTCTTTGGGGGTTCGATGTCATCGTGGTGTAGGGTCAGTGCGAGGGTAGGAGTCTCGATGGGTTAGTGGTGGTGGTCAGGGTCCGGGTGGAGGTCCCGGGCAGAGGCCCCGGGGCCTCAGCAGCGTCCCGGGGCCACGCTGCGGCCGGGTCAGCCGGTGATGGATGAGGCCGACGCCATTTGTGGCAGGTGCCCACCGGCCCCGATGGGTCCGGCTTAATCAGCAGAGCCTTCGGACAACGGGCCCCATTTAACCCCGCTAATGACTGGTCACTCAATCTGCACACACACACAGACACACACACATGAACAGGAAACGCCCCCACGGCCACATGGGGCGCGCACACACTAATAAAGCGTAATACAAGAAAACGAAATAAAACTAATCAAACCCAAAGCAACAGGAACAGAGTCAGGCACACAAATACACACAGACACACACAGACCACGCCGCCTGTTGTGCCTCCATCCATTCAGCCATGTATTGATTTCTGCTTTTTGAACGCAGGAACAATTAAATGGACAGATAATGTCATTAGCACAGCTGAGTGCGCTGAGCTCTGACTCCACTCGCTGCGTCACGCATCACATGTTCAGGGGGAATATTTTTGTGCGGCGTTTTGTCTTTGTGTGTGTAATTTATATCTAGGTTTTTTTGGTTGGCAGGTTTCTTTTGTCGGTTGCACAGTGACCCACTTTCTGCCCAACGCCGCCATTGTCTCACTTTAATCTGCTTCATTTGACCGAGTGTGTGTGCGCGTGTGTGAAACTGAGTTTGCAGCCACTTTGACAAACAAAACGCTACGCAAAAAAAGGCACACCATCAGAAAAAAAAATCACACACAAAACTCCGTTTATTCTCTTTTTTTTTATAAGAGAAGGTTAACACCCGCGTTATCTGAGAGGTGATGTGCAAACAACTCATCCAACCTCCTCCACCCCTTCTGGGAGAGATTGTGTGTGTGTGTGTGTGTGCGTTTGGGCTCAGTGTGATAACATTAGTGGAGGTGGAAAGTGATAATTGGACAATTAATATCAGGGATGCGGCCACTCATTAGCATCACGTGCAAGAGATAACGGCATTTAGCAGGTTTGTGTATTGAGTGTGTGTGTGTGTGTGTGTGTGAAAGACGCACTTTTCTTATTTTTCTGCGTGCAAAACTTTGACCCCAAGTTTGCGTTTCACTGCAAAAACCAGAGTTCCCACCGAATTGTTTCATGCATCGAAAGTGATCCAAAATATTGAAATGTTACATTTCTGCTTTATTTAATTCACAAACTGATCAATCATTTTAACAAAGGTACGCAGTGATTTATACGAATCACAATAAGAACTTTTTTTTTTTTTACGAAATAACTGATCTATAAATGAAGCACATTTACAAGAAAACCGAAGCATCGGGAGATTTTTCAATGTATTCCGCCACCCTGTCCGTATTATTTTAGGGAATATTGAGAGTACTTCAGGAATGTCATGGTGTTACGGCGGAGGGAGAAAAAAAAACACCTCAGACACAAATGAAGTCACTTTTCTTTTTTTTTCTCTCTCTCTCTCCACAGTCTTAAAGTATAATAGTTGGTCCTGAGGCCGGTTATAATGAAAACGACCAGGACAGGGGGGTAATGTGACATCAGTGTGTGCGTGTGTGTTATCTCCACTCTGCTGTTTTCATGCGGTGACTCATCGCACGCTTCCGCTGTTTACTGGAATTTAACTGGAACATGTTTACGTCCTGAAGTTTTTTAATGGCTACCTGAGAGCGAGAGCGGGAAGCCTCTGGATCCCTTCACTTTTTTTTTTTTTTTTTTTTTTTTTTTGGGGATTTGTTTTTGGGACAGTGGCGTAGGCGGCAGACACACACACACACACACAAACTCACGCAAGGCTGCCCCGGGAAAGCGACAAACACACAACAGAGCCTTGGTATCAGAAGGGTCTCGATAAATCCAGTGTTGGTTTTTTTTGTTTTTTTTTTGTTTCCAGATGTTGGAGGGAGATTTTTCTGAGTCACGTCTTCGTCCCAAACACTTCTGCTTCCTCACATGACTAAAGACACGTCCAGTTATAGAAACATAGGATTGGCATGTATCATCCACTCTTTTTTTGGGGTTGGTTTTTTTCCAACGTCCTGTTGGTTCTGTCTCTCTGATTTATATTTTATTATATTTAT
>JAFBJU010001534.1:495582-513082 GCA_016785305.1 Colistium nudipinnis
AAACACAAACAGACAGAGGCTCATTTAGGAGCGACACTGAGGCCGAAATCATCTGCACGTGTTTCTTTAAATTTGACTTTAGGTTTTTTTGGGGATTTTTATGAACGAATAGTATAAAATGTACTTTTCCTTCCTCGTTGTACGCTTTCTGAGAATGAAAGCCCAAAAACTGGACTCAACCCAGGAGTTGAACTTAACTTACTATATTGGGAATATATGATGGAAATGCTTCCTTGGAATTGAGATTTTCCTGCCATTGATCCTTATTTTTTGTCTTTTAAATCCGTAGCAGGTGGCGGAGCAGATTTTATTTCAATCTTTCGTGTGTGTTTTATTTCAGACTTCCACTTCCAGATTTATTTTTTGCCTGTTCCTGTCCTTGAGGATACTTTCTTCTTTTTCGATATGTCCCTGCTCTTATGGATGGACACAAAATCCCTTACGGTCTGGTCTGAAAAAGGCAGAAACAAGAAACGGATGAAAAGGAGAACAGGGACTTTTTCCCCCGAGTTGATTTATTCAGTGCGGGAAGTTTGATGGAGATAAAGAGAGTGAGAAAAAGTGATGGAAAAAGAAGAGAGAGAGAGAGAGAGATCTGTGGAAAATGGTTTTGTAAATAAAGTGGTGCAAATCAAAGGGTTGGAGGGAGAGAGAGAGAGGGCGAGTGAGTAGGAGGCAAATTGAGTGGGGGGGGGGGGCAATTAGATGGGAATTTCCACTGTTAGTGAGTGTGTGAGCTTTTGTTATAACAGTGAAGGAGTGAATGAGGGGATTGTTATACATTCATCTACATTTGGTCTATGATTTTTTGGTTTTGATTATTATCTGTGAAAGCCAATTGAAGTGATAATAAAACGGGCACGTGAATTATTATTTTTTTTTAACCAGAAAAAAACATTTTCACCAGGATGGAGATGGTTCAGTTTCATTTGGTGCTTTTCTTTCTCCCGTGTGCGTTTGTGTACTCGTGCGCGCGCGTGTGCGTGTGCGCGCGCTGAAACTCAAATTAGAGACGTCATTTTGAAGAGAAAGTAAAAGAGGAGAGAGAGAGAGAGAGGAGATATAAAGTGATAGAGTAACAAGGAGAGGGCGAGAGACACAGAAAATAAGAGAGAGAGACTTTTAAGATCCTTAGCATAAGCAGTCAGGACAGTCCTGCCCCCTAGAGGTGTGTGTGTGTGTTTGTGCGTGTGTTAGTGTGTGTGCGTGTGTGTCTTCCTGGGGAAGAGAGGGACATCCTGTGACAGTGACTCAAAGCTTCCCCCCAACACACACACACACACACACACACACACTCATGTTGTTTACCCCTTTAAAGCTGCGAACAGACATTTCCCACAAACACACACAACACACACGCACACACACACCCACACACAAAACACAACTTTTTTGGAACCAAATTAGACTTTTCTTTAGTGTGTGTGTGTGTGTGTGTGTGCAGCTCACGGCCTCAGGTGAAAGCTTCCACACTATAGTGTGTGTGTGTGTGCGCGTGTGCGTGTGTTTAGAGAGGGGAGGTGAAGAAGTGGGCAGGGCCAGGGGGCGGAGCCAGGGGCGTGTCTTGGCTCCTACTTGAATTCATGTGAACACAGGACACTGAGTGAGTCTCATACACACACACACACTCCACCAGACACAACCTCAGTGTGGAGTATCAGCTCGGAGCGGGACAACTGCACCTGTCCCACACAGACACACACACACACACACACACACGTAGAGGATCTGACCGGTCGTCCTTATGTGTGGATGGGACCAAAGTTACACGGTGAGTACACGGCAAACTCTCGCTTTGGAAATAACTTTCAGGAAAAAAAGAAAATCTAAATTTCAAGGGCTTTCTTTCTTTTTATTATTCCTTAATTCCATTTTCTTTTTTTACTTTTTTAAATGTTTTAAAAGTGTGTTTAAATGCAGACAAAAAAAGTAGGAAAATTGTGAAATTCTTGAAATTTGCTCCCTTTAATCTGCATTTAACCATTTTTTTGCTTTTTGTGTAATTTTCTGTTTTGCTTTTTTGTTCCTACTTTTTTTTATTACATTTTTTTTCATTTCAAGTTTTTTTCTTCACATTTTTGACAATGATGGGATCTTTATGTAAATGCCGATGCGTTTGCAGAGTTTCTTTCTAAGTTTCTCCATGTAGAGCTGTATTTTCTTTTTTTTAGAGGCTTTAAAGGAACTTTAAGGAGATTTTTATTTTAGTTTGAGTTAAGTCAGAGGTGAGCATTTGTTTTTTTGTCCTGGAAAAGTTTCTTTTGGTCTGTTTCATGGATATAAAATAAATGAAAGAAGCTTAGCTGGATGTATGTGATTTTCTCTGGTTAAACGGCTCTCAGGCCTTCACCTTGAATTTTTGAAGAGGCTTTTTTTTTACATTTTTGGAGTCCCACCCGAGCGCACGCAGACTCAGCTTTTTGTATATTTTCAGTAATTCTGCACAAAGCCGATTGTTTCTTGGGTTCTAGGTTTCACTCTTCATTTTCAATGTTGCAGCTGTTATGCAAAGAGATTCAGAAAACATTTCAGTCGTTTATGCTCTTTTATTTGAAATAAAAAGACAGGATCTGACCCCGAAGCTTCCTCAATAGATACACCTCATCGATTCGCAGCTGTGAAGAAGGATTTGGTGGTTTTGCGGGATTTATTCTAGTCTGTTGTTGAAGGACGTGTATTAGTTGAGCCAAAGTTGAGGATTTCCTCTAATGATTCAGACTTTTTCATTGTTATTTAGCACGCCAACGTCTCTTTTGGCTTTTGCACCAGAAACCATGGAAACGAAGAGATAATAAATGGTCTGGTTCCTGAGAGGGATTTTAACGTGAAAATATGGATCTTTTTTTCTTTTTTTTTTATCTGCTGTGTCGCCACGAGCGTCATGTTGAATTTTTGTGTAAAAGGACAAAAGACGCGAGCTGAGACTGGTTGAACGTGAAATCGCTTTCTTTCTTGCGGCTGCAGAAGAATGAGCGCGATCCGCTGTTTGTCCCTCTGCGTGTGTGTGTGTGTGTGTGGGATTGTCTTGGGTGGGATCGGTGTTTGAAGTTTTGTTTGCGCTGCTGTGGCCCCCCAAATGGAAAAGTTTTGGCGCTCCCTTCCTCATGACCCCCACCGCCACCACCGCCATCCATTACCAACACACACACACACACACACGCACGCAGGCGGGCCCTGGGAGTCGGGACGATTTGCCGGTTCCGCTGCAGTGCCGCTCTGCTTCCAATTTTAGCTTCATTCAGACACAGACGGCGTTTCCTTCCTCCTGCGAGGGACGGGAGGAGGGACGCGCTCTGAAGAAAGGCAAACTTTCTCCACCACACAGACGCGAGAAAAAAAAACACACGCAATCGTCTTTATTTAGAAGAAGAAGAAAAGAAAAAAAAAGGAAGGCCAGGAAGCGTGAAAAGTCTCTTTTTCTTCAGAGGAAAAATGAGGCCCGGTGCGTGTGCGTGTGCGTGTGCGTGTGCGTGTGCGTGTGGACACACGTCCTGTCGTCAAGAGGAAATGGCTTGATTTAAAAACGCACAATATTCCAATTTGTGTGACATCTCTTCGTGCCCCCTCCTCCTGGTTTTAAGAGGCCGCGATAAGGGTGAATAATTCACTCATAATTATGACGAAAAAATAGAACCAAATTCATTTCAGGAAACGCCATGACGTAAAGTTCTATTGATTATTATCTTATATACAGTAAATAGTTGACGAGGCAGTTTCCTGTGTGTGTGAATCACCACACATAATAATCACAGTTCCTCCTCTCCTCCTTTTCTCTCCATTCACCCCTTCATCTTTTTTTTTTTATCTTCCTTTGTCTTAATCCCTTTTCTTTCTTTCCCCCCTGTTCATATCTTATCCTCTTCCTCCCACATCTTTTCTTTTTTTCACTTCTTTTTTTTATCTTTTTTTTTCCACAGATGGTCTCTTCTTTTATCTTTTTCCCTTATTTTCCCACTTCTTCCGTTCTTCTTTTTCTCTCTTTTCCTTTTTCAATGATTATTTCAATTGTTCCATATTTTATTTATTTATATATGTATTGTTTTTTTTTTTACTTAATTCCTTTGGTGGAAATGTTTGATATTAAAATCCTATCCCTTCGTTTTTCTCTGACCCAGGCGACCTCTCATAGCTCGGCCATGTTGACCAGTGAGGGGGCGCACGCCATGGAGCAGGACGACTCACACCGCGGACCCAAGATGGCCTCCGCCGCCACCACCAGCGCCGCCGCCGCCAGGCCCGGCTCGGACGGAGCCGAGACGCTGACCGACACGGACGTGGACATGGAGATGGAGGTGGAAGAGGCGGACATGACTCGGTGGACGGAGGCGGAGTTTGAGGAAAAGTGCACATACATCGTCAAAGACACGGCGTGGGAGGCGGGGCCAGACGGTGACGCCGTGACGGCCAACACCACGCCCAGAGCCGAGGCCTCGCTGCCCCGGAACCTGACCTTCAAACATCCAGCCGACAGCAAGGAGGTGAGACTCCATACGCGCGCGCACACACACACGTGAGTCAGTGGCAGGTCACGAAAAGGGGGTCGTGTCTCATCGTAGAGCTTCGGTCCACAGAACAGAGGCTCTCTAAAGGTGTGTGTGTGTGTGTGTGTGCGGGTGTTGCCTGAAGCTGGATTTACACACCCACACGCACACACATGAAAACACACACTGTAAGTGACGTTATCTGCACAACTGGCAGTGTAGTACCAGCCCCGGCCTGCAGGAGGGCGCCGTTCAGCACGTACAACAGTCCCTTCAGGGACTTTACTGTTTCTTTGTGTCGATAAACAGAGTTTGGAGCTAAAAACAAAGGGATTATAAAATGAGACAGCTGAGTCGTTTTTTCATCTGGTGAATTTGGTTCGCAAAAAAATTATTGATTTATTTGACAGGACTTCACCAAAGTTGGATCAAAGGGACATTTTGCATCTTCACACCGTAGACGCGGTGAATCAATTGTTTTTCATCTAAACCTGTCGGTGATCAAACACAAAAAAAGAAACGCAGAGGAAATGAGCGCTGCTGATGGGACTGTGACCCCTGGGGGTCAGAAGGTCAACGCTTGGCCAATTTTTTTAGGCTTTTCTCCGCACACTTACAGCAGCGCCATGGCATGGATTTTCTAATCACGGCCTTATCGGCGAGGAGAGAGGGAGAAAGAGAGAGAGAGAGAGGATGAAGGGAAAGGTCTGATCAAAGACGTTAGAGTTTTGGCTCAAACCAGAGACAGACAGCATTGTAAAGGCCTGTTAATAAGTAAAACTCCTCGCACACACACACACACACACACTCAAGGCTGCTTGTGTTGTAGTGGGAACAAGGGGAAAAGGGGATTTCCCATGTCACCCGGGAACAGCGGCCTTTGGGAAAGACATTTGTTTGTGTGGGGGCGTGTGCGCACAGTTGTGTGTTTTTTCTCTGAGGGAATCAAAAGCCAAACGCACACAAAAAAAAAAGAGAAAACGCAATTTAACACAACACAAGATTTTTTTTTTTTTTTATTCTCTTCTATCGAGTGTCAGGATGTTTCTTTTTTTTCTCACACACACACGCACTTCAAATGAACTGAAGCATGAAGTCGGGTCAGCACATAACGTTGACAAAAAGAATATTAATCGCCAAAGATGAAAAGAAACCAACACACAATCTTCCAGCTTTTGTGTAACCCGTGCGTGTGCGTGTGTGTTGTCTTGCAGGTGGTCGGCGTGTGCAGCAGGGAGTACATCCCCAAGGGAACCCGCTTCGGGCCCCTGGTGGGAGAAATCTACACAGCTGACAGCGTCCCCAAAGACGCCAACCGGAAGTACTTTTGGCGGGTGAGTGCGCACACACACACGCACGCCCACAAGACGGAAAACGCACACACAGACACACACAGGCAGCCACTTCCTCCCAAGCCGGAGGGACCCCTTCCTGTGACGTCCGTGGAAGGGGAAACCGGGCTTGCGAGAAACGGGGACCTGTGATGTCACCTCTTCGCAAATAACATGTCGCACTGTGGTTCCTGTCAGTCCGCGCGCACACGCACACACACACACACACACGCGCGCACACCGTTCATCCGAACACACTCCCCTCCGCACTACCGGTAACTGACAGCGAGAGTGAACGCGCTCTCACGCCCGACCACCGCCTCCACATCGGCTCACCAAACACAAGGCGAAACACAGGCACACAAAAAGAGAGAGAGAGAGAGAGAGAGTGGGGCGGGGGGGCAGGAGAGGTAGATAAAGGAGTTGATCTGTTCTTTCTGTTCTCAGTATGAGGGGATCTCCTCTTTCTCTACTCAAACTCATACGAGGTGAAGAGAATGAATGGATGGAGAGAGAGAAGTGAAATGGTGGTGTGTCATTTCTCTCACCCGTCCGTTTATTTATAGACCAGTTGACGTTTTACTTTATCCAAAATATATATATATATTTCTCGTCTTCGATATTATCGGAAAATATTTGGACAAGGGTCAGAATTTTTTTAAAAAAATGAAAATAAATTCCAATTTGATTTTTGGATTGAATTTATTTCTCCCTGCTGTTCTACAGATCTACGCCGACGGCGAGTTCCATCGCTTCGTGGACGGCCTGGACGAGACGCGCTCTAATTGGATGCGTTACGTGAACCCCGCCCACTCGGCGGCGGAGCAGAATCTGGCGGCGTGCCAGAACGGCATGGAGGTTTACTTCTACACGGTGAAGCCGGTTCCTGCCGGCGCCGAGTTGCTGGTGTGGTACTGCCACGACTTTGCCCGCCGCCTCCACTACCCGCCGTCCGGAGAGCTGATGATGCAGAAACTCAGTGAGTGGCTGGTTGCTTTTATTTTTGGATTTCTTTGTTTGGTTTTTGATGTATAATGAGGGGGGGGGGGAAAGGGGAGGGGGGCAATGAAAAGCTGAGATTTACTGTGAAGGAACTTTTTTTTTTTTTTTGATTTATTTACTGCTTGAAGCGCAGGGAAACCGTCAAATCAATATTGTGCGTGTGCGTGCGCGCGTGTGTGTGTCTTGAGTGTGTCCTGTCGCCACTGTTAAAGCCTAACGGTGTGTTTGAGTGTAGCGGTGTCTCCTTCCTCTCTCAACCTCGGTCTGTCATTATCTCTCTCCCTCTCTCTCGCTCTCACACACACACACACACACACACGCACGCACACAAGCCACCACCTTTCATCTCTGTCAGTGCCATCGTTGCGTTTTTGCGTGTGTGTGTGTGTGTGTGTGTGTGTGTGTGTGCCAGTGACAGTGTAATTACACAGACAGGGGGATATGGCCCCTAATGCCACAGTCTTACACACTTAAAGACCCACTCTAACATGAAAGCTCACGCACACAATCTCGTCCCACCTCGATAAAAGAGTGTGTGTTTGCGCAAGCGTGAGTGTGTGTGTCTTCAGTGACCTTTCCTTGAGAGAGACGGAGCTTTTGTTTCACTTTCTTTTTCCTCGACATATACATTCCTCCATCAAAAAAAAAAAAAACACACACAAGCCGCGTTCCAGTTTGGCACTTTTAGATCAAAGAGCGTCAGTCCGTTTCCAGGTGTGAGGATAATAGCAGCGTTAAGGTGGCAGAGCAGCATCAGGCCCAGCCTGCGCGGCTCCACGGCCCAGGAAACATGCGCATGACCTGGGGAACAGAGGCAGGGGGTCACCCCCGCCCCTCCCCCTCCCTTACCCTATGTGTGTGTGTGTACAGTAGGTGGGTGTTGTCTTTAATTAGCTTCCTCTGTCATTTAGCCCCACAGGCATCTGTTGACCTGCCAGTGACTTGAATACGGATTTTTTTTTTTTGATTTATTTATTTTACGTTCACAAATGTGTCTTTTGGTGCCGTGGATTTTTAGACTTTGATTTTGTTCATTGTCTTGGTTTTTATTTCGGGGTTTTGTATCTGAAATGAGTGGAACTTTTTTTTTTCGGTGTGGCACAAGCCAGAAATAATCTCACTGTCTGAGTAAAAACAACCAAACCACAATCTTTCTCTCTCAGTCAGGTTGAAGTTAAAAGGTAAAAGGAAAAAAAAAAAAAAAGGGCGGTGAATCATAGTAACCACTGACGAGGTGAAAAAAATAAAATTGAAATCCAGTTATTTGAGCTGTGACCTGTCCAGGATCCTCCATGACAGTGTGTGTGTGCGCGCAGCTAAAAGCAAGAAAAAAATATATATAATTCATAAAATCAGTTTTTCGATTTTTGTGAGTGAACCGTCCACACCTGCGTTTTCATTTTAATTTTAAGGAGCGAGACGACATTTCGTCTGTTCTGAGTTGATCACTTTTTTTTCCAGCACACTCAGAATCACAGTCATAGCAAAACCAGACGCGTGTGTGTGTGTGTGTGTGTGTGTGTGTGTGTGTTCAAAGACGTGCCGCACTGCTGGCCATCACACTCCTTCTTCTCACACACACTGTGTGCGTTTGTGTGTGTGTGTGCGTGTGTGGTAGTAGAGTCACGCCTCCCACCTCCTCCGTTGACTACTTGAACTTCCTGGCAGACGGGCCGTGTTGACAGATTGATATCTGGAAGATGGCCGACCTGTTTGTTTTCTGAGCGAGGGAGAGAGGGAGGAGGAGGAGGAGGAGGAGGAAGGGTAACTGATAACCTCAACTTTGACACTGCCGCTATCCTACTGACTGTGTGTGTGTGGAGTGCTCAGGATTAACTTTGACGCCCCTTCATCCTCACACACACACACACACACACACACACACACACACTCCCCTCTGTGCGACCTCATGGTAAAAAGTGGACTGGGCAGTAAACGAGCTTATAGATCATAGACGTCGGCTTTTTAAAGGGCCGAACTGCAGCCATTTAAAACAGCCGAGATGTGTGTGTGTGTGTGTGTGTGTGTGTGTTTGGGAGCTCCTCCTAATCCACCCTTTCATCATGCTCAGGAGACAGTAGGTGTGAGCACCTTGGGAGGAAACTCTCAGATGTAACCTTTTGACCCGGGAAACAATAGTGAAACGGCCAGGAGGGAAAATCAGGAGAGTGTGCGCTTCATCCAAAGTGTGTGCGTGTGCGTGCGTGTGTGTGTTTTCACCTAATGGGAAGGAGTCAATTAATCAGACACACGCCTTTGTCTGCAGACACCCCTGTGTTTGTGTGTGTGTGCGGGTGCACGTGTGTGTATACGTGTTTGTGTGTGTGTGTGTGTGTGTGGTCTGATCCTGTTCCCCAGGAAACCTTCAATCAGCCTTGTCTGTCTACCAGCATTCAGATTTTATCTCTATTTTATACACGCACACACACACACACACACACACTGCCTAAAGGCAGCTGTCACGCCTCACTTCCTGTCTCTTGCCCCCGCCACCCCCCCGTGCTCGTTCGTCAAATCTGTCTCTTTAATTGATCTGCTCGGTGTTTTTTAACCCTGAGGCAACTTTGTGACCTGCAGACGTTTTAACGGAATTTCAATGTTTGGATTGTTTCAAAATGGGGATTATGAATCAAATTGTGGAGAAACGCTACTCATGGATGGGCCCGTATCTCGACCATGTGACCTCCCCCTGACCAATCCTCTCTCTCTCTGTCTTTTCAGAGCAGTCCCTGTTAGAGGTCAAGCAGCAACAGGTCAACGGTGAGGAGCGTTTGGTCCACGCCTCCAGCCCGTCGCTGGCCCCGCCCACTCCCACGCCGTCTCCGCCCAAACGGGAACACAGCGTCCTTTCCATCCTGCGCGGCACCAGCAGCTCCTCGTCCTCCTCCAAGCCGAGCCGGCCAGTCTGCGCCCACAGCCCAGAGCGCCCTCTCTACCCCCGCGCCCTCTACCCGTCCTTCAGGCCACACCCCCACCTCCCCGAAGACTTCCTCAAAGCGGGTCAGCTCGGTTACCCTGGCGCGCGTTCCCCCGGCAACCAGTCCTCGGCCACGCCCAGCCCGTCGGCGAGGAGCAGTCCGGACAGCAGTCCTCAGGGGAGCCCGTCAGCCTCCTTCTACCCCACCTACCCGGGTTACTCGCCGCCATCGGCCCCCCACTCGTCCACCTTCTACCCGCCCGGAGCCCCTTACTCACGCTACCTCCTGCCCCATCACTACCCTCTGCCCGCAGGGGGCGGGATCTTCCCCCGGATGTACCCGCTGTACAGCAGCCTGCTGCCGTCCCACGTGCCCCTGTTGCCCTCAGACTCCGTCGGGCGCCGCTTCCTCCTGCCGGACGCCATCCACCCATCGTCCATCTCTGCCCATAGAGACTTCCTCTTGCCCGGGCCCACCAGCGCCTTCTCCGCCGCCACCGCCCTGAAGGACAAAGCGGGGCCTCACCGCCCTTACCCCTCCCACCCTCACCTCCACAGCCCTGCCCACTCGCCGTCCAGCAGCTCGCCGACTGCCGGCGCGGCTCCTCCCCGCGAGCGCGTGCCCACCAAGCCTACCTCCGCCCTGCTGGGCCACGCCGGCGAGCAACTCTCGGACGAGGAGGCCGTGAACCTGAGCAAAGTGAAGCGCGGCCTGGGCTCGGCAGGGTACAAGGCGCTGCCGTACCCGCTGAAGAAGCAGAACGGCAAAATCAAGTACGAGTGCAACGTGTGCAGCAAGACGTTCGGGCAGCTGTCCAACCTGAAGGTGAGGCTCCGCCCCCGGATTTCCCATGATCCACTGCCTCCGTCTCATTCATCTCTTTGTACTGAGAGAGACGGGTGTGATTATTTGGCTGCAGAGCAGATTTACAACAGTAACACGTCAAATTGATAATTAAAGTTGCTCTCGCTCCGTAACTCGTGATTTGGGTTTGCTGTTTTTTTGATAATTGCAACATCTAAACATTATCTTTATGTCCTCCATCACGCAGGTTCATCTTCGTGTCCACAGTGGAGAGAGACCCTTCAAATGTCAGACGTGTAACAAAGGTTTCACCCAGCTGGCTCACCTGCAGAAACACTTCCTGGTTCACACGGGGGAGAAACCGCACGAATGCCAGGTGAGAGACGAGGCCGTCCTGTCTAAAGCCCGACACATGGAGGATTTGCAAGACTGATACAGATTGTAATATTTAAGTCTCTCCCTCTCCAGGTTTGCCACAAGCGCTTCAGCAGCACCAGCAACCTGAAGACTCACCTGCGCCTCCACTCGGGGGAGAAACCGTACCACTGCAAGCTCTGCCCGGCCAAGTTCACCCAGTTCGTTCACCTCAAGCTCCACAAGCGCCTGCACTCCCGCGACCGCCCGCACAAATGCTCCCACTGCCACCGCCACTACATCCACCTGTGCAGCCTGCAGCTCCACCTGAAGGGCTACTGCCTGGCGGCCGGCTCCGGCAGCCCCACCACCGTCTCCACGCAAGCGGCGCTGGACGAAGTGCAGCGCGCCAACGAGGAGATCGAGCGATTCGACGTCAGCGAGCACGCCGAGCGGCTGGAGCAGCTGCAGGGTGGAGTGGAGGTGGAGGCCATGCTGGAGAAGCAGGTCCTGGGGATGCTGTGGAGGGAGACGGACATCAAGTCCTCCCACTTCCATCCTCGACACAAGGGCGACGCCTCCTCCGCCGCCAAGCTCATGTCCGCCGCCTACGGCGCGTACGAGTCCCCGAATGAGACGTCGGTCATCAGGATGCGGTGCGGCGGCCCCGCCCTGCCACTTCCTGCCCACGTCACCGTCAAGCAGGAGTCAGAGGACCACGCTTGAATGCCTGTGTTCGGACTTGGTTGCCCTGGGCAACAGCTGTAAATAAATCAGACACCTGGTGGTCGTCAGGTGTGACATCACCACCACGCCGGGGTTTTTTTTCAACCAATCAGGGACTCACGTACTCAGGGCTAAAATGGACACTGTCCCATGACTACTCAGCGTTTATTATCCTCAGAGACAATCATCTACCCAGGACTTACCTTCAGTGTAGTAAATATAATGCTATTATCGTTATTATTTTTGGTCTCTATTTTCAAATGTCTTTGTTGTTGTTTTTTTTTGGATCAGTTACTTATATATAACCTCCTTAATTTATTATAGTAGCTACTTTTGTTGTCTTTAAAAACGCAATAAGTGGAATTCGTGGTTACACTGACAGGGTGAAATCAATGTAAGAGTTTCTGTTGATTTGGTTTTGACCTCCTGTGGCCGTTTTTCTGTAGATAGTCTCTCTCTCTCTCTCTCTCTCTCTCTCTCTCTCTCTCTTAATGCCTATAAACTGTCCCGCCACCTCTGACCTATACAATCAGGGGTGTCCACTCTTCAGGGTTTTAATCTATTTAAATTTTTTGAAAACCGATATATAGCACAGGTTAAGAAAAAAAAAAGGGTTGGAAAAACTTGCCAAAGTACGGCACATAAATTAGTTTGGATTCTTTATCTCGGCCCCGCTCGAGCTTCCCTCCGGTATGACTGTGTCATTGATGCCTACTTAACTATAGGAAACAAAAAAAAGAAAAAAGGGCATTTTTTTTGTATGTGTTTCACAACGGTTACCTCAGTGTGTATGTGACGACGTGAGCGCGCGTGTGTGTGTGTGTGTGTGTGTGGGACGGCTAAAGGTGGGAGCTTCTTTATTTATTTGCTTTCTTTGCTACTTGAAGAAGAAGAAAAAGAAGAAACCAAACTGAAGTGGAGTGCAGCTCTTCACGTGGTCCAATGGAGCGGCGCGGTCCGCTCAACATGTAGCACATAACGGACTCGGGTGGGACGTCCCATTCCGCTTAACTTTTTTTTTTTTTTTATTACAACACTGTCAACAGTAAAGTGAACCTGTTCCAAACGTTTGGGATTCGCTCTTGACGCTAGTAACCAAAGTTGACGTGGCTTAAAATTTCCAAAACGCACACTCTCCAAAGAAAAGGAAAAGAAAAAAAAAAAAAAAAAAGGAAAATCAAGGGAAGGAATCGAAATGCTGAAGAAGGGAAGAGGACCGTGCGTGTATATGCTGATGATAATGAAGTGTTGGTCACTCGTTGTGTAGATGTTTATTTTTGTGTTTTTTTTTTGTTGTTGTGAATATTTTGGTTCTTTTCCACCCCCCTCTCCCCCCCCCCCCACCGAAGCACCTCGGCCCTCTTTGATGCACTGGCCCCTCCCCCTTTACTTACTTTATAACTTCAGTGCCGATGCTCGCACCGTTTACACTGTGTACAATATCACTGAACCTGGTCGCCATGGCATTAAGACAAATTAAGATTGTTAATTAAGATTAATGTTAACACAGCAGTCAACCTGACCTCTGCAGCTCTTTCTCTTTATTTTCTTCAATTTCGTTCGACCAAAGCGTCTCTCTCTCTCTCTCTCTCTCTCTCTCTCTCTGACCAGAGCTTTAACTCCCTAAAGGACTGTCTCTGTTTACATTCTGGTTTACATCGTTATTTATGTGCAAAAATGTCAAAAATGTGTAAATTATGATATAAATGTTCACTGCTCTAATCTAAACCTCACTGGCTCTGTGTCATTCTTTCATTTTCCATTTGGTATGACCTCCATTTTGGAACTATTTTTTTTAGAAAACTCTGTTTTGGAAACTGGAAACCATTTTTTACTTATTTTGAATGGTATTATTTATAACAGTTATTGAATAAGTATTGTTTGATTTACATTCCCTGATACTTCAAACACACACACACACAGGTGTTTTCAGTCACTTTGCCTGATTAATCCACTTGTTAAGGACTCGGTTGCACCTGTGAATGCAAAACTAGACCTTCATCCCCCTCAATTGTTTTGGAGAACTCAGGTTGATACCTGATGTGATTGGCTGTGAGAGAGAAACTGAGATTTTTAAAGGCAGAGAAAAGCGGTTTTTGGTGTTGTGCCACGTGGTTTGTTGAAAAAGAGAAATAGCTGGAGAAAGAACTAGCGTCTTCGACTAGGTTATCATCTCCACGCATCTGACCAATCACAGCAGGAAGCGGTTTCAGAACAAATTTGAAATACTCCTGCACAGAAGGGGGACTATTCTATTTTCACGTCTGATCAATCAATTAGCAGCAGGAGTGAAAAACAAACACGGGGGGTTGAACGGGATGTGAGCGAAATCAATCCAAAAACAAAGATTT
This sequence comes from Colistium nudipinnis, assembly GCA_016785305.1. Classification (NCBI taxonomy): domain Eukaryota; kingdom Metazoa; phylum Chordata; class Actinopteri; order Pleuronectiformes; family Rhombosoleidae; genus Colistium; species Colistium nudipinnis. Next base: position 509,550 of record JAFBJU010001534.1, read on the forward strand.
CAACCAAGAAATATATATTGATATATGAATTTAAATATTGACTACGTTGACTTTCTTTGTGGCCGCCTTGTAATTTGTGCAAACAAAGCTTGATTTTCTTCAGTTTAATGAGCGGCGAGTGGCAGACAGGAAGTGATGTCACGGGTTATTAAAGGTCCCGCAGACCGACGCCTCCTCTTTGACTCAGCATCTTTCGCTTTTGCACAGCGCGTCGTTCTCTTTCCTGTTTGTTCCATCTTATTATTACTATCGGGGAAACTTCTGCCTCCGCCTCCTCACCACGCCGGGGGGTTTCACAGCCATTTTTGTTGGACTCCGCCCACCTGTGGGGCAGGCGGGTGTATCCCCGGGGACCTCTTTTCACCATTTCACGTGAACACGCTGAGACGCCCACAGTTTGGAAGAAAAAGAGACGCCCACGCTTTAAGTAAGTGAAACTGGAAACTGGAATGAATTGAACACGTTTACTGGAGTCGCTGAGAAACAAACCTTTCCACATACTTTGACGTACGGCATGTTGAGATTGTGTTATTTCGCAGTGATTTTATATCTATTCTAACAGCAGCTGCATATAGACTCATCTATATCATACACATTTCACTCATCATGGGAATAGAGGTCAGCAGCATATATAACTAAATATGTCACAATATGTGAATGGCCGTTGCATGGCCGACCTTTGTCTAAAAGCCTTTAATTACTTACAATTTTGTCACCAAAAATGTTCTTCGTCCAAATGTCATATTTAATGAGTTGATCCACTTTGGGGATTTGGTGGATCAATCTTAACCTGGCGTTTAGGAATTAGCGAAATATTCCAGCTGCCGAGATAATGCTGAACGGGAACATATTCCCTCCAGGGTCCAAAAATGTCCCACACACTGAAGCCAACCGTTTCCATTGCGTTGGAAGTTTATTCTTTTTTTAGGTTCTGTCACTTCTTTGAATTTGTTTGGTTTTATAATGACTTTCGCCTTCGATGTGCTCATTCTGGTTCATCCTCAGTGTGAGAGGAGTGAAACGTTCTGATTTACAGCCATCCCAGCCCGGTTAAGTTATGTTCCACTTTAAAGATGTCGCTTCGATTTTATTTCTGTGGAAACCTCCTGATTTCTTGTTCTGGTTAATAGGATTATTTTGTAATGCATCACTGAAAGGAAGAAAACAAAACTTTAAACCCCCCCGCAATCAAAGTCGTGCTGGACAGACAGATGTTCTGTCGCCATGACGAAGTTTCCCCCGTTTCCAGGACGCAGCTTCAGACGAGTCGATAGTAAACATCCACACACACACACACACACACTTATGAAGGCATTTGTAAACACACACACACAGGCAACAGTCATTTGTCTATGAACAGTTTCCTTGAAATGTTTTTAAAAAGAAACACACACACAAACTCTCAGTCGCCTACATGTCGAGTTCCTGAGTGAGGCCTGTTTTGAGCGTAAACACGTTACGCAGCTTCATCACGTCCGAGATGTGAGGAGGAGGAGGAGGAGGAGGAGGTGAGTGGTCAGGACGGGTGAGTCAAACGCATCCTCACCTCCCAAAACTTCCCCGAAACTCTACGTCCTCATCAGGACGTTTCTGATGGGAAGTCACAGCTGGGACTTTTTTTTTTTGGGAGTTGGTCACAGACGTCTGTGATTGGCTGAGATTCGAGGTGACATCATCGCACCTCAGAGATAAAACATTATAGACCGATCCGGAGCACGATGGAGGAAGTTGGGAACCGAATGTTTTCCCCAAATGAAAACCACATTGTGCATAAATCCGGCGGCGGCCTGTCAGCAACTAGCGCGCCGCTTCCTCAGCTAATGGTTTCCCCTTTCTCTTTACTGGGGAGAATAAAGATGTTGGACACAGGTTTTTTTTCTCTCCCTTTGGACTTTGTCTCCCTCCACGTTCTGCTGTCAGGAAAAAAAACACTTTTATGGGCAGCCATGTTTCCGTACAGGAGGTCGTATTTTTAGTCCGGTTAGCATCATGGCGCCGTGAATCTGCGGCGTTAATCGGTTAATCCCAGAAAATGTTTTTCTTTATTTATTTATGTCTTTAACGGGTTCGATATCTCAAGTTGCAAATATACAGTATAATAAAAGTTATTCTGACTTTTTAGCACCAACATACTTTTAGGACCATGCTTAAATTAAAATGCTGTTCTAATGGCACTTGCTGACTGGTCATATGTAATTATTCACTGGAATGAATTCAAAATTAGTGATGGGTTTAAGTTGCCATGGTGATGGTTTCACGAATTTATATGATGTTTAGGATGTTCAGAGGTTTGATCTATGGCAAAAACAACAGGTGCAAAACATCAGAGCATGAACCACCTAATGTGGTGTGAGGGGCTGTCAAGTCTGGGTTTACCACATCACAAAAGTCTGCGTGTGTGTGTGTGTGTGTGTGCCATAGAGAGGAACATGTCATACAGAATCAGGCAGGAAATGAGTGTGTGTGTGTACGCAGTAGTTCATAAGCTGCTCTATAACATATGGTTCATAAAACATAAGCAGATAAGTCAACACACACACACTTTTAACATACACGATGCATGGATGTTATTAAAAACATACACACACTCATAGACCAAAGCACGCGCCCACTCACACATACATGAATCACACACACATTCGGTACAACATGATGTATACAGACGCTTATGCTAAAATGAAATGGAGACAACTTTTTCTCTTGAACAAAATAATAAATGCTTGAATTATGAATTATTACTTTTTAGTGAGCAAGTAATGAACCTGAGGCCGAAAAAAATAATCTCCAACACAACCACATTTAAAAAAATAAGAAAACAAAGATTCTTCCTCAGTTTTTCACTGAGGTTATTTTATTTCTTTGCATAAAAACAACTTTATGAAGAGGCACCAGAAAACTTCTAACTTTTATACGCTGGTTTGCGTGATTATCAGGCTCAAATAAAACCGAATACGAAACTGATGTGGACGGAAGCAGATAAATTTATGTTTGCAGAGAAAAAAAAAAAAGAGCCACAGTGCGTCAGTGTGGCCAAAACAAAGTTTTACAAAGGCGTGAAAACATTATTTTCTATCCTGCAAAACAAACGTGAATTTAGAACCTTATTTATTTGATGTTTTCTTCGCTAGCTTCATTTTATTTTTAGTCAACACAGACAAAGAGATTATTCACCATTTTATGATTTGTTTTGTTTGTGGCATAGAGGGTGAGAAAAAAACTTTTCAAATTATTATTCTTATTCCTATTTTTCCTCTTTCAGCATGAACTCCATTGTCTCCTCGTGTGTTTTCAATTAGAGCTCGTTCTATTGTCCTACAAAAAAACTCCCCATTCTCACCCAGTGTCCTCAAACTGTCTCTGGGGGACACATTCAATCAGAAGTGGTGTCCCTCAGGGTCAGGACGGGAAAAATACGCGAGGTCTCCAGATTAACCTTCAGATAAAAAAAACCCCACTTAGTTAATGATCTTCACACAGTGTGTCACATGTGTGCGGAGATTGAGTTGCGGTGATTCAGCCACACATCCTCACAC